>CAUYUJ010001070.1:0-57500 GCA_963575745.1 Prorocentrum cordatum
GAACGACCGTTTCGAGTCATCTTGATACGCGCTGTCGGTATTTTGTAGTTAACTCGAGCTTTAGGGCAGCTACAGAGCTGGTAAGCACAGCTATCGCACTCAGAATTATCAGGCGCGTTCGCCTGTTCAATCCAGTGGTCTGAACTCGGTCTGCCAGCCGAGCTAGGTCCGCAAACCTATTCGTATTATTCGAGTCATCTTGATAGCAGCTCTCGGTTTTCTGTACTTAACTCGAGCTTTAGGCCAGCTACAGTGCTGGTAAGCACACGTATCGCACTCAGAATCATGAGGCGCGTTCGCCTGTTGAATCCAGAGGTCTGAACTCGGTCTGCTAGCCGAGCTAGGTCCGCAAACCTATTCGTATTATTCGAGTCATCTTGATAGACGCTCTCGGTTTTCTGAACTTAACTCGAGCTGTAGTGCAGCTACAGGGATCATTGTGACAGACACCGATGGGGAATCATGAGTCGCGTTCGTCTATTGAACCGCGAGCTCTGAACTTGGCCTGCTGCCCGAGCTAGGTTCGCGAAACTGTTCGTATTGCCCGAATAATCTTGAGACGTGCTCTCAATTTTCTGCACTGAACTCGTGCTGGGGGAGGGCTACAGTGCTGCAGGTCACATTCATCGATTTGCACACATCAGGCGCGTCTTTCGGTCGATTCCACAGCTCGGAACTCGGTCTGCTGCTCGAACTAGGTTTGCAAAAGTATTATATTATTCGAGTCGATACTGTTGGTTTTCTGCACTTCACTCGGGCTGTAGGGGGGCTTCAGGGCTGGGAATCACATGAGTGGATTCGCAGACATCAGACGCGCCCGCCTGTCGCATTCAGAGGTCTGAACTTGGTTTGATACTCGAACTGGGTTGCGAAACTGTTTGTTTTTTGTTAGCGTTATCTTGAGAGGTCTGAAATCGCTTGGGATGAAAAAATAGTCGTTCTTTCGAGTTTTTACTGCACAGTATATATTGTCAGGAAGCTCTACGAGTCCCCCGGCGGTGAGAAAGGTTGACGGTTTACCGCCGGCGCCCAGTTCATTTTACCTCGTAGAGCTCTTCGACGAGATGAGCTAAGAGGAATTCGGGCGCAGGGTGGAGCTAGTTGGCCGACCCGACCAAAAGAGACAATGTGTTAACCTGGGGTCGGTTTTTGAAACTTTGTGCAAGATTTGACAATTCGTTTTCAGAAAACGGATTTTTCTCACATACAGTAAGCTATGGCGCACCTGCTGGTAAAAATTTCAGGGCTCTAGGGGCAATATTACTGTCAAAAGACTTGCAGGAACCGACTTTGCCTGCAGTGCAGTTTGGCAGGTGACGGTGGTTGGCTTTACTTAACTCGAGCTGTCAGCAAGCTACAGACCTCTCACGCACACCAGTCGATGCAGAATGATCTGGCGCGTCACACTGGAAGCTCGAGAGTTCCTAGAAATGGCTGAGTCAGGAGTTATGCTCGAAATACTGTCTCTATGTATGCGTGTTGCGAACGGTGTTTCGATGATAACTCGAGCTGAGTGCATGCTATGCATGCCAGGTACATTCCAATCGAAGTAGCGACATGCGAGACATCGAATGGGAGCCTCGAGAGTGCCCAAATTGATTAGAATTTTCAAAATCAATGAAAAATATCGATTTGTACAATTTTGTATTTTTTGTGTCGGATGATTTTTTTTCTAATTTATATCGATCTATGGGTGACCTAGAGAGTTCTGGTGCATGTTTGTCGACGCAGAATGGTCTCGCGCTCTCACTGAGAGCGCGAGACTTCATATGAATAGCATCGCTGGGAGTGAGAACTTTGGTCCAGCCGGCCGAGGCGGACAATGTGACAACTTTTGGGTGGTTTTGCAATTTTTTGAAAGATATTTGACAATTCATTTTGAAAAAGCAGATTTTTACTCCGAGCATTGAGATATAAACTTCGTTCCCTGATCAGCTCGGCCATCTAGAGTCATTTTCAGTACCAGTTCACTTGAAGGAACCGACTTCATGTTGACTCCGAAAAAATCTCAACTTGAAGTTTTTGTAGAAAAGCTCCCAGAAGCTCCCGCTTTGATGCTGAGCTTTCTCACGGATTCAAGGAGCTCTACGAGGTTCCCGGCGGTGACCAGGTTGACGGTTCACCGCCGGCGCCAGTTTTCATGTCGACACGAAGTTGGTTTCGCCAAGTGTTTCGACAGTAAAAGTGCTTCTACAGAGCTCATATCAAGATGCTGAGGCCCCCATAATCGTCTACAGGTGCGAAAAATCTGCTTTCTCAACGTGAATGGTCAAATATCTTTCAAAATATCGCAAAACCACCCAAAAGTTGTCATATTGTCCGTTCTCGCCGGGTCGACCAACTAGCTCCACCTCGCGCTTCGCGCACCCTGGAGCCACGCGTATTGGGAAACGCTAGGGAGCCACGCTCCCGGACCCGCTGCCGGTTCCGGCAACCTGCTGCGGGGATTGTGGACCGGCGGAGGTGGGCGTGTGCTCCTCACCACCCACCGCCGGCTTCCTATCTGAGACCCTCAGCTCTCCAAGGAGCTATCCGGGAATTACTGGGCGCCGGCGGTAAACCGTCAACCTTTCTTACCGCCGGAGGACTCGTAGAGCTTCCTGACAATTTTTAATGTGGGAAAGAATTTCAGAGAACGACTAGTTTTTCAGCCCAAGCGATTATAGACCTCTCAAGATGACTCAACGAAACAAAGAAACAGTCTTCTAATCGAGCTCGAGTATGAAACCGAGTTCAGACCTCTGAATGCGACAGACGGACGCGTCTGATGTCTGCAGATCGATTCCTGTGATTACCAGCTCTGCAGCCCCCCATACAGCCTGAGTTAAGTGCAGAAAGCCGAGAGTACCTCTCAGAATGACTCGAATAATACAACAGTTTCGCGGATCTCGTTCGAGCAGCAGACCGAGTTCGGAGCTCTCGGTTCGACGAACGGACGCGCCTGATGTCTCGAAATCGATTCCTGTGACTAGCAGCACTCTAGCCCCCCCCCCCCCGCACGATTTAAGTACAGAAAACCGAGAGCACTTCTCAAGATAACTCGAACAATACCAATAGGTTTGCGACCCTAGCTCGGCTAGCAGACCGAGTTCAGACCTCTGGATTCAACAGGCGAACGCGCCTGATCATTCTGAATGCATTAGCTGTGCTGACCAGCTCTGTAGCTGTCCTGAAGCTGGAGTTATCTTAAGAAAACCGACAGCGCATCAAGATGACTCAAAATGGCTGTTCCCGCCTGCCTGCTTTTTGGCCTTCAAAGTTAGCCGATCGAGCTGAGATCAAGATGGCGAGCGGGAATAAGATCGAATATCATGGGAAAAAATACTAGAGCTCTAACGAATGGTCAAATTTTGAGAACCAAATTTTCAACCGACCCGACCAAAAGTCAGCAAAAGGTCTGTCGAGATTTTTCTTGCCAACTAGCTCTCCAGCGCTCCGGAACTGGCGCCGGCGGTGAACCGTCAACCTGGTCACCGCCGGGAACCTCGCAGAGCTCATTTCACGCGTAAGAGTGCTCGAAGTAGAAATAGAGAGCTTCTGGGAGCATTTCTCGAAACAAAGAAAAATGATTTCTTTCGTGTCGACATGAAGAAAGTTCCTCCAAGTGTTTTGATAGAAAGAGTGCGTCTACAGAGCTCATACTCAGACAGAGAGGTTATCATAGTCGTTTTCAGGTGCGAAAAATCTGCTTTCTCAAAATGAATGGTCAAAAATCTTTCAAAAAATTGCAAAACCGACCAAAAGTTTCCACTTTATCCTTTCTGGCCGGGTCGACCAACTAGCTCCACCCCGCGCCGGAATTCCTTCAGCTCATCGATGCCGAAGATCTCTACGAGGTTCTTGTAAGCGTCCAAAACCCGGATAGCAAAGCCACAAGCGCGGAACGCCGCACGGGAACCTCTGCCAGGCCGCCTGAAACGATGCGCGGGACGCTGGAAACCTCGCAGGAGACGCTTGCAGGGGCGCCGTTTACGATGCATGGAGCCCTGCGAAGCGCGCACGCAGGGAAGATCTGCCTAGGAGCCTGGACGAACTGCCGAAGCCCTTCCGAAGCTCTGCCGAAGCGCTTCGCGCACCCTGGAGCCACGCGTATTGGGAAACGCTAGGAAGCCACGCTCCCGGACCCGCTGCAAGCTCCGGCAACCTGCTGCGGGGATCGTGGACCGGCGGAGATGGGCGTGTGCTCCTCACCACCCACCGCCGGCTTCTTGTCTGAAACCCTCAGCTCTCCACGGAGCCATCCGGGAATTACTCTTAAGCTTCCAGCAATAATCTGCTAAGGGAAGCTCTACGAGTTACTCTGAAGCTTCCAGCAATAACCTGCTAAGGGAAGCTCTACGAGTTATTTGCTGAGGGAAGCTCTGCAAGTCATTACTCTTAAGCCTCCAGCAATAACTTGCGAAGGGAAGCTCCACGCGTTACTAGCTCCACCCCGCGCCGGAATTCCTCTAGCTCATCGATGCCGAAAAGCTCTACGAGGTATTACTCTTAGCTTCCAGCACTGGCTTGCTAAGGGAAGCTCTGCGTGTTACATGCTGGGAATTTGTCCTGGCGCACCTTCGGACGCTCTAGTGAAGCGCTACTGGGGCTCGGGGGGGGTCTCCCGCAGCGCTTTTGAAGCGCCGCCAAGAACGCTTCCACGTGTGCCTGCACGCGTGCAGGCACGCGTGGAAGCTTGCCGGAAGCCCCCCCGGACCCGCTGCGATGTTTTACAGGCCCCTCCGGGGATTCTGGACCGGCGAAGATGGGCTGCTGGCGGGCACCACCACTGTCCGGCTTCTAATCTTAAACCTTCTAGCTTCCAGAGAGCCCTCCGGGAATTTTGCTCTGGTCGACGTAGCTCCAGCCCACGCCGGAATTTCTCTAACTCATCGATGCCGAAGAGCTCTACGAGGTACCTGGGGAGCGAAGAGATCCCTGGGAACGAAAAATCTTCTCTGGAGAGGGCTGGGGGGCCTTCCTGAAGCGCTTCGGAAGCGCCGCCAGGAACGCTTCCACGCGTGCCTGCACGAGTGCAGGCACGCGTGGGCGCGTGCCGGAAGCGCTCCCGGACCCGCTGCGACCTCAAACGATCTGCTGCGAGGATTGTGGAGCAGCGGAGATGGGCTGCTGGCGGGCACCTCCACCGTCCAGCTTCTAATTTGAAACCCTCTAGCCCTCAGAGATCTCTCCGGGAATATTCGCAAAACCACCCAAAGTTGTCACTTTGTCCTTTCTGGTCGGATCGACCAACTAGCTCCAGCCCGTGCCGGAATTCTTGTAGCTCATCGATGCCGAAGAGCTCTACGAGGTATAACTTGCTGAGGAGAGCTCTACGAGTTACTAGCTCCACCCCGCGCCGGAATTCCTCTAGCTCATCGATGCCGTAGAGCTCTACGAGGTTGTAGCCAAGCGAAGCTCCACAAGCTATTCCTCTTGCTCATTGATGCCGAAGAGCTCTGCGAGGTACATCGAGATGGTTGCGCCAAGTGTTTTGATAGTTCAAGGCGCCTGCAGAGCTCACTTGGCAGCGTCCACTCGGTAGCGTCCAGAATCCGGATAGCAAAGAGGGCACACACCGGAAAGCTTCCCTGGCAAGCCCACGGAAGCTCTCGTGAAGCTCTTCTGGGGCTCTGGGGGGCTCCCCGGCAGCGCTTCTGAAGAGCTGCCAGGAACGCTTCCACGCGTGCCTGCACGCGTGCATGCACGCGTAAACGCTTGCCGGAAGCTCCCCCGGACCCGCTGCGAGGTTTTACAAGGCGCTGCGGGGATCGTGGACCGGCGAAGATGGGCTGTTGGCGGGCACCACCACCGTCCGGCTTCTAATCTAAAACCCTTTAGCTTTCAGAAAGTTCTCCGGGAAAAACCCGGAGAGACCGGAGAGCGAAGCAACACACACCGGAAAGCTTTCCTGGCGAGCCCTTGGACGCCCTCGTGAAGCTTTTCTGGGGCTTTGGGGGCCTCCCCTGCAGCGCTTCTGAAGCGCTGCCAGGAACGCTTCCACGCGTGCCTGCACGCGTGCAAGCACGCGTGGGCGCTTGCCGGAAGCTCGCCCGGACAGGCTGCGAGGTTTTACAAGCCCCTGCGAGGATTTTGGACCGGCGGAGATGGGCTGCTAGCAGGCACCACCACCGTCCGGCTTCTGATCTAAAACCCTCTAGCTCTCAGAGAGCTTTCCGGGGATATTAAAACGCAGAGGCCCTCACAGTCGTCTACAGGTGCGATGAGCTAGAGGAATTCCGGCGCTGGGTGGAGCTAATTGGTCGACCCGGCCCGAAAAGAAGATGTGGTGACTTTTGGTCGGTTTTGCAAAGATTTGAAAGATGTTTGACAATTCATTTTGAGAATCCAGATTTTTCGCACCTGTAGACAACTGTGAGGGCCTCTGCGTCTTAATATGAGCTCTCTAGGCGCACTTTTACTATCAAAACACTTGGCGGAACCAACTTCGTGTCGACATGAAAAAAATGAATGTTCAATCTTTTGAGAAATGCCTCCAGAAGCTCTCTCCTTCGACTCTGAGCACTCTCACGCGTGGAAGGAGCTCTACGAGGTTCCCGGCGGTGACCAGGTTGACGGTTTACCGCCGGTCCCAGTTAAAACGCAGAGGCCCTCACAGTCGTCTACAGGTGCGAAAAATCTGCTTTCCCAAAACTTGGTGGCGTCAAAAACCCGGAGAGCGAAGAGACCTCCGGAACGGGAAATCTTCCCTGGAGAGCTCTGCGAGGCTCCCCTGAAGCGCTTCGACAGCGCTGCCAGGAGCGCTTCCACGCGTACCTGCACGCGTGCAGGCACGCGTGGACGACTGCCGGAAGCGCTCCTGGACCCGCTGCGACCTCCGGCGAGTTGCTGCGGGGATCGTGGAGCGGCGGAGATGGGTTGCTGGCGGGCACCTCCACCGTCCAGCTTCTAATTTGAAACCCTCTAGCTCTCAGAGGGCTCTCCCGGAATAAATGGTCAAATACTTTTCAAATTTTCGCGAAACCGATTTAAAGTTACCATATCTTCTTTTCTGGTCGGGTCGACCAACTAGCTCCACCCCGCGCCGGAATTCCTCTAGCTCATCGATAACGAAGAGCTCTACGAGGTACTAGCTCCACCCCGCGCCGGAATTCCTTTAGCTCATCGATAACGGAGAGCTCTACAAGGTACTCTTAAGCTTCCAGCATCTAGCTAAGGGAAGCTCTACGAATTAAGCTTTCCTGGCAAGCCCCTGGACGCTCTCGTGCAGCGCCTCTGGGGCTCTGGGGGGCTCCCCTGCAGCGCTTCTGAAGCGCTGCCAGGGACGCTTCCACGCGTGCTTGCACGCGTGCAGGCTCGCGTGGGCGCTTGCCGGAAGCTCTCCCGGACGGGCTGCGACTCAAACGACCCCTGCGAGGATTCTGGACTGGCGAGGATTGGCTGGCATATAAACTGACCCAGTACCCGGCGCGTTCTTTTCTCGCATCGAGAGGTCTGAACTCGATCTGGCACTCGAGATAGGTCTTCGAAACGAAGCAAACTTTTAAAAACAAATATTCTAGTTTTTTTCTCCATGCTTGAGAAAGCTTTTTTCGTATGCTCCGAGCAGCGCCGCGCAAGAAGAGAGCTCTACAAGGCTCCCGGTGGTTACCTGGTTGACGGTTTACCGCCGGATCCCAGTTTGGAGAACCAGTATGTTTCTCACGTGTAGTGGGTTTTCTGCACTTAACTCAATATTTCGAAGCTACAGCTGATGTTCACAGAAAACGATTCAGAATCATCAGGCGCGTTCGTCTGTTGCATCCAGAGGCCTCAACTCGGTCTGCTACTCGAGCTAGGTCCGCGGGCACCACCACCGTCCGGCTTCGAATCTAAAACACTCTAGCTCTCAAAGAGCTCTCCAGGAATAACTCTTCAGCTTCCAGGAACTAGCTAAGGGAAGCTCTACCGGTTTCTTGGTAGCGTCCAAAAACCGGAGAGCAAAGAGAACACACACCAGAAAGCTTTCCTGGCGAGCCCTCAAACGCTCTTGTGAAGCGCTTCTGGAGCTTTGGGGGGGCTCCCCTGCAGCGCTTCTGAAGCGCTGCCAGGAACGCTTCCACGCGTGTCTGCACGCGCGCAGGCACGCGTGGACACTTGCCGGAAGCGCTCCCGGACGGGCTGCGATCCCAAACGAACCCCTGCGGGGATTCTGGAGCGCCGTGCAGGAGCTGCTGGCGGGCACCACCACCGCCCCGCTTCTAATCTTAAGCCCTCTAGCTGTCAGAGAGCTCCCCGGGTATTTTCAAATCTCGCAGAAAGATACAAAAAAAACTACCCAAAGTTACCACATTGTCTCTTACGGTCGGGTCTGCGAACTAGCTCCACCCTGCGCCCGAATTCCTCTTAGCTCATCTTGCCGAAGGTCTCTGCGAGGTAAACCTGGAGAGCAAAGAGAGCATACACCGGAAAGCTTTCCTGGCGAGCCCTCGGACGCTCTCGTGAAGCGCTTCTGGGGGAGAGCTTCTGAGGCGCTGCCAAGAACGCGTCCACGCGTGCCTGCGCGCGTGCAGGCACGCGTGGGCGCGTGCTGGAAGCGCTCCCGGACGGGCTGCCGGCACGGGCGAACCGCTGCGGGAATCCTGGACCGGCGGAGATGGGCTGCTGGCGGGCACCACCACCGTCCGGCTTCTAATCTAAAGCTCTCTAGCTCTCAAAGAGCTCTCTGGGATAAATATTTGCTAAACCGACCCAAAGTCGTCACATTGTCCGCCCCGGCCGGGCGGGTTAACTAGCTGCACCCCGCGACGGAATTCCTCTAGCTCACCGATGCCGAAGAGCTTTCCAAAGTATTACTCTTAAGCTTGCAGTAACTAGCGAAGGGAAGCGCTACAAGTTACTTTGTCCTTTCTGGTCGGGTGGGCCAACTAGCTCTCCCCCGCGCCGGAATTCCTCTAGCTCATCGATAACGAAGAGCGCTACGAGGTACTAGCTCCACCCCGCGCTGGAACTCTAGCTCACCGATGCCGAAGAGCTTTACGAGGTATGTGCGCGAAACCGACAAAAAGTTACTACATCTTCTTTTCTGGCCGGGTCGATCACTTGGTTGCGTCCACTTGGTAGCGTCCAAAACCCAGAGAGCGGAGAGACCCTCGGAGACAGGAAATACTGGGCGCCGGTGGTAAACCGTCAACCTTTCTTACCGCCGGAGGACTCGTGGAGCTTCCTGACCATATATTATGTCCAAAGAATCAGCAGAGAATTAATAGTTTTTCAGCCCGAGCGCTAAAAGCCTCAGTAGCAAACCAAGTTCAGACCGCTAGATGCAACAGACGAACGCGCCCGATGATACTGATTCAGTTTCTGTGCGTATGAGCTCTCTAGCTCTCTTACAGCCCGAGTTACGTACGAAAACCGACAGCACCTCTCAAGGCGACTCGAACAATACGAATAGTTTCGCGGACCTAGCTCGAGTAGCAGACCGAGTTCAGACCTCTGGATGCAACAGACAAACGCGCCTGATTATTATGTATTGGTTTCTGTGCGTACCAGCTCTGCAGCGCCCCTAGAGCTCGAGTTAAGTACAGAAAACGGAGAGTCCCTGTCGAGATGACCCGAGCGATACGGATAGTTTTGCGGACCTAGCTCGAGTAGCAGACCGACTTCAGACCTCTGCATGCGACAGACGGACGCGCCTGATGTTGCCGAATCAGTTTCTGCAACTACCAGCCCTGTAGCCCCCGTGCAGCCCGAGTTAAGTTCAGAAAACCGACGGCACCTCTCAAGATGACTCGGACAATACGAATAGTTTCGCGGACCTAGCCCGGGCAGCAGACCGAGTTCAGACCTCTAGATGCAACAGGCGAACGCGCCTTATGATTCTGAATCGGTTTCTGTCCTTATCAGCTCTGTAGCTATCCTACAGCCCGAGATAAATACAGAAAACCGACGACACGTGTCAAGAAGACCCCAAATGGCCGATCCCGCCCGTGTGCTTTTTGGCAGTAATCTCTACCCGATCGAGCTGAGATTAAAATAACGAGCGGGAAAAAGATCGAATATCATTGGAAAAAATATTAGAGCTCTAACGAATGGTTGAATTTCGAGAACAAAATTTTCAACCGAGCAAAAGTATACAAAAGTTCCGTCGAGATTTTTCTTGCCAACTAGCTCTCCAGCGCCCCGGAATTACTCTTGAGCTTCCAGCAAGAACTTGCTAAGGGAAGCTCTACAAGTTATTTTGCACAAAGATAGAAAAACCGACCCCAAGTCGCCACATTGTCTCTTAAGGTCGGGTTCGTCAACTAGCCCCACCCTGCGCCCGAATTCCTCTTAGCTCATCTTGGCGAAAAGCTCTGCAAGGTACTAGCTCCACCCCGCGCCGGAATTCCTCTTAGCTCATCGATAACGAAGAGCTCTACGAGATACTGCGTGTCAGGCCGCCGCAAGCATGCTTGAGACGTGCGTGGTGGCGCTGGAAAGCTTGCCTGGCGCGCTCCTGAAGGGCAGTAAACGCGCGTGGTGGCGCTGGAAAGCTTGCCTGGCGCGCTCCTGAAGGGCTAAGAGCGACGTCTCCACGCGCGCCTGCACGCGTGGGGGCTTGCTTCGCTGCCCGGGAAGCTTCGCGAGGCCTCTGGAGCACGTTCTACGGGAACGTGTTGGAACACGCGCTCCGGGACGCGCTGCCGAACCTGGAGCCACCTGTTGTTGTCCAAAAACCGGATAGGCACGCGAGAGACGAACGCGCACGGGTCTCGTCGCGCAAGCGCTACCCCGGGCCGTGCCTCCGGCGTCGCGCGTGCCCCCTCGCCTTGGACTGCTCCGCGCGCTGTCTGCGCATGAGGTGCGATTAGATGTGCGCGAAGGCATTGGACATGACGCGAAGCGGAGCTCGGCGGTCGCTGGGAAGCGCCCCCGACGCGCTTTTGACTCGCTGACAGCGACGCTCTCACGCGTGCCTGCTCGCGTGGGGGCACGTTGCACGCGTGGCGACACGTTGCCCGGGAAGCTCCGCGAGGCCTTCGGGGCACGTTCTACGGGAACGTTTTGGAACAGGCTCTCCGGGACGCGCTGCGGAACCCGGGGAGTCACAGAAGGGAACGTGGACCGGTCGGCGGAGGGGTGCGGCGGCGCACGCGCAGCCGACAACCCTATCTAGCCCAAGAGGCTATCGGGGAAACTAGCTCCACCCCGCGCCGGAATTCCGCGAGCTCATCGATGCCGAAGAGCTCTACGAGGTACTTGGTAGCGTCCAAAACCCGCAGAGCGGAGAGACCCTCGGGGACGTGAAATCTCTTCTGGAGAGCTCTGGAGAGCTCCCCGGAAGCGCTTCAAAAGCGCAGCCAGGAACGCCCCCATGCGTTCCTTCATGCGCGCAGGCACGCGTGGGCGCGTGCCGGAAACGCTCCCGGACCAGCTGCGACCCTGGGCGAGTCGCTGCGAAGATCGTGGACCACCCTGGAGAAGCTCCTGGAAGGCACCACCACCGTCCGGCTTCTAATCTAAAACCTTCTAGCTCTCAGAGAGCTCTCCGGGAACCAGCTAGCTCCAGCCCGCGCCGGAATTCCTCTAGCTCATCGATGCCGAAGAGCTCCACGTGGCACTGTAACTTGTAGAGCTTCCCTTAGCTAGTTGCTGGAAGCTTAAGAGTAATTTCCGGAGAGCTCTCTGAGAGCTAGAGGGTTTTAGATTAGAAGCCGGACGGTGGTGGTGCCCGCCAGCAACTCATCTTCGCCGCCCAAGGTCGCAGCACGTCTGGGAAACGTTCCTGGCAGCGCTTCAGAAGCGCAGCAGGGGAGTTCCCCAGAGCTCCAGAAGCGCTTCACGAGGGCTTGCCAGAAAAGCTTCTGGTGTATGGTCTCTTTGCTCGCTACCAAGTTCCGGGGCGCTGGAGAGCTAGTAACTCGTAGAGCTCCCCTTAGCTAGTAATACCTCGTAGAACTCTTCGGCATCGATGAGCTAGAGAAATTCGGGCGTGGGGTGGAGCAAGTACCTCGTAGAGCTTTTCGGCATCGATGAGCTAGAGGAATTCCGGCGCGGGGTGCAGCAAGTTGACCCACCCGGGCCGGGCGGACAATGTGTGATTCCCGGAGAGCTCTCTGCGAGCTAGAGGGCTTCAGATTCGAAGCCGAACGGTTCCCGGAGAGCTCGCTGAGAGCTAAAGGGCTTAAGATTAGAAGCCGGTGGTGGTGCCCGCCAGGAGCTCCTCCGCGGCGGCCCAGAACCTGTTATCGTCCAAAACCCGGATAGCAAGAGACGCGCGCGCACAGGTCTCGTCCCGCAAGCGCCACTCTGGGCCGTGCCTCTGGCGTCGCGCGCGCACTCGCGCTCGTCTCAGACTCGCCCCCGCCCGAGACGACAAAGGGCCCGGCACGGCTCCCGACGTCGTCCTCCAAGGTCTTCAAAGCACCCCGGTACGGCCGCGCTATAGAGCTCCAAGGAGGCAGCGAGGCAAGAAAGAGATAACTCCGGTCCGAGGACTGGACCGGAGTGAGAAGCTTCGCGCTCCCGAGCCTCCGGCCAGTGCCAGAAGCCCGAGAGCGCGTCCAGCGCCGCCCAGGCGCCGCGCCGGCCGTGCGCGCCCCCCCATTCTGGCCCCGCGGGGCTAGGGGTGCGCTGGCGGCCGCGCGGCGCTGCGGCGCGGGCGTCGGGGCGTGCCGTCGCCGTCGCTTCCGTCGTCGCTGCTCTGCTCCGGCTGCCTTCCTTCCTGCTTCTGTCTTCTTTACCTTTCTTATCTCTCTCTCCCGTCTCCTTTGTTTTTCCTTTTCTGTCCTTCTCTGCGGCTTTCTATTTTTGCTTTTTTTCTCTCAGAGTCGTCCTTCCCCTCTGTTCTTCCCCGTCTCTGTCCCTTCCTGCTGTTTCTTTTTCCTCTCTGGTCCCTTCTCTCGTCGCTCTCTTTTCTGTCTCTCTCGGTGGAGTTCCTTTTGCCAGCTCGAGCAGTTGAACGACCTGCTGAGGTCGGGGCTCCATTCCCGCTGGAGCAGAGAACGACCTGCCCAGGTCGGAGGTCGCCTGTAAGAGAGAACGCGCGCCACAGGCGCGCCAACCCCGGGTCCTCGTGCACGGTGCGTGTCACGTGTGGCGTGCGTGCGTGGTAGACATGCGTTGTGGCGCGCGCCTGAAGGCTGAGAAACTTCGCCTGGCGCGCTCTTGAAGGGCTGAGAGCGACGTTTCCACGCGCGCCTGGACGCTTTGGAGCTCGCTGCCCGGGAGCTGCGCGCGGCCTTGGAGCTCGCTGCCCGGGAGCTTCGCGAGGCCTCTGGAGCACGTTCTACGGAAACGTATTGGAACAGACGCTCCGGGACACGCTGCAGAACCCGAGGCGTCACGGAAGGGAACGCGGAGCGGTGGGCGGAAGGGTGCGGCGGCGTACGCGAACCCGCCGGCTTCTTCTCTAACAACCCTACGTAGCCCAAGAAGCTATCCGGGAATCCCCGCAAGGGTTCGTTCGGCCCGGCAGCTGGTCCAGACGCTTGCAGGCACGCATGGAAGCGTTTTTGGCAACGCATCTGGCAACGCATCAGCAGCGCTGCAGGGGGGCTTCCCAGAGCTCTCCAGGAAAGATTTCCCGTCCCCGAGGCGTCTATTCGCTCTCCGGGTTGTGGACGCTACCAATGGTGGTGCCCGCGCAGCCCATCTCCGGCGGTCCACGATAACCGCAGCAGCTCGTTTGAGCCGGCAGCCCGTCCGGGGGCGTTTCCGGGAAGCGTCCACGCGTGCCTGCACGCGTGCAGGCAAGCGTGGAAGCGTCCCTGGCAGCGCGTCAGAAGCGCTTGAGGGGAGCCCCCCAGAGCTCCTGAGGCACTTCACGAGATCGTCCGGGAGCTCGCCAGGGAAGCTTTCCGATGTGTGCTTCTTGCCTGGTAGAACTCTTCGGCATCGCCAAGCTGGAGGAATTCCGGCGCGGGGTGGAGCAAGTACCTCGTAGAGCTTCTCGGCACCGATGAGCTCGAGGAATTCCGGCGCGGGGTGGAGCTAGGCACTTGTAGAGCTTCCCGAAGCTGGTTGGTGGAAGCGTACAAGTAACTCGTAGAGCTTCCCTGAGCAAGATGTTGCTGGAAGCGTAAGAGTACTCCGTGGAGCTCATCGGCATCGATGAGCTAGAGGAATTCCGGCGCGGGGTGGAGCTGGTTGGCCGACCTGGCCTTAAGAGACAAAGTTCCCGGAGAGCTCTCTGAGAGCTAAGGGGTTTTAGATTAGAAGCTGGACGGTGGTGGTGCCCGCCAGCAGCCCATCTTCGCCGGTCCACGATCCTCGCAGCGCCTCGCCTGAGCCGGCAGCTGGCCCGGGGGAGCTTCCGGCAAGCGTCCGCGCGTGCCTGCACGCGTGCAGGCACGCGTGGAAGCGTTCTTGGCAGTGCTTCAAAAGCGCTCCAGGGGAGCCCCCCAGAGCCCCGGCAGCGCTTCATGGGAGCTTCCGAGGGCTCGCCAGGAAGGCTTTCGGGTGTGTGTCCTCCTGCTCTCCGGGTTTTGGACGTAACCAATGGTGACTTTGGATCGGTTTTGGTTAGATTCCCGGAGAGCTCGCTGAGAGCTAAAGGGTTTAAGCTTAGAAGCCGGACGGTGGTGGTGCCCGCCAGGAGCTCCTTTCCGTCGCCCCACAGGCCTCGCAGCGCTTCCAGCGGCCCGGCAACGTGTCCGGGAGAGCTTCCGCCAGCTTCCAAGCGTGCCCGCATGCGTGCAGGCACGCATGGAAGCGTTTCTGGCAGCGCTTCAGCAGCACAGCAGGGGGCCCCCCCAGAGCTCTCCAGGAAAGATTCCCGTCCCCGAGGGGGTCTTCGCTCTTCGGGTTTTGGACGCTACCAAGATTTCAAAGATATTTGTCGACAATTCCCGGAGAGCTCGCTGAGAGCTAAGCCGGACGGCGGTGGTGCCTGGCAGGAGCTCCTCCACGGCGCTCCACGTTCCCCGCAGAAACCCCGGCGACCCGGCAACTGGTCCGGGAGAGCTTCCGGCAAGCTTCCAAGCTTGCCTGCATGCGTGCAGGTACGCGTGGAAGCGTTTCTGGCAGTGCTTCCGGAGCGCGCCAGGGAGACCCCCCAAGGCTCTCGAGGAAAGATTTCCCGTTCCCATAATATTCCCGGAGAGCTCGCTGAGAGCTAAAGGATTTAAGATTAGAAGCCGGAAGGTGATGGTGCCCCCGTGGGCTCCTCCACGGCGGTCCACGTTCCCCGCAGCGCCTCCGGCGGCCCGGCAACTGGTCCGGGAGAGCTCCCGGCAAGCTTCCACGAGTGCCTGCATGCGTGCAGGCACGCATGGAAGTGTTTCTGGCAGCGCTTCCGCAGCGCTCCAGGGGGGCTCCCCATAGCTCTCCAGGAAAGATTTCCCGTCCCCGAGACTCCCGGTGAGCTCGCTGAGAGCTGAAGGGTTTAAGTTCAGAAGCCGGACGGTGGTGGTGCCCACCAGGAGCTCTTCTCCACGTTCCCCGCAGCGCCTCGCCCGGCCCGGCAACGGGTCCGGGAGAGGTTCTGGCAAGCTTCCACGCGTGCTTGCACGCGTGCAAGCACGTGCGGAAGCGTTTCTGGCAGCGTTTCGGCAGCGCTGCAGGGAAGCTTCCCAGAGCTCTCGAGGAAAGATATTCCGTCCCGAAAGGGTCTCTTCGCTCTCCGGGTTTTTCCCGGAAAGCTCGCTGAGAGCTAGAAGGTTTAAGATAAGAAGCCGGTCGTTGGTGGTGCCCGCCAGCAGCCCATCTTCGCCGGTCCAGAATCCCCGCAGCGGTTCGTTCGACCCGGCAGCGTGTCCCCGAGAGCTTCCGGCAAGCTTCCACGCGAGCCTGCACGCATGCAGGCACGCATGGAAGCGTTTCTGGCAGTGCTTTCGCAGCGCTGCAGGGAAGCTCTCCAGAGGGCCAGACGAGCTTTGCGAGAGCGCTGCGCGACTCACCCGGAAAGCTTTCTGGTGTATTTTCCCGGAGAGCTCGCTGAGAGCTAAAGGGCTCAAGATTAGAAGCCGGACGGTGGTGGTGCCCGCCAGCAGCCCATCTCCGCCGGTCAAGAATTCTCGCAGCAGCTCGCCTGACCCGGCAGCGGGTCCGGGAGAGCTTCCGGCGAGCGTCTAGGCGTGCCTGCACGCGCGCAGGCACGCGTGGAAGCGTTCCTGGCAGCGCTTCGGAAGCGCCGCCGGGGAGCCCCCCAGAGCCCCAAAAGAGCTTCACGCGTGCTTCCGTGGGCTTGCCAGGAAGGTTTTCTGCTGTGTCTTCTCTTTGCTCTCCGGGTTTTGGACGCTGGCGGTGCCCTATGTTCTCTAGGTTTTAGACGCTACCAAGTGGACCCGGCAACTGGTCCGGGAGAGCTTCCGGTAAGCTTCCAAACGTGCCTGCACGCGTGCAGGCACGCGTGGAAGCGTTCCTGGCAGCGCTTCAGCAGCGCCGCGGAGGGGCGCCCCAGCGCTCTCCAGAAAAAATTTCCCGCCCCCGAGGGTGTCTTCGCTGCAGGCACGCATGGAAGCGTTTCTTGGCAGCGCTTCAGCAGCGCGGCAGGGGAGCCCCCCAGAGCTCTCCAGGAAAGATTTCCCGTCCCGGAGGGTGTCTTCGCTCTCCGGGTTTTTCCCGGATAGCTCCTTGAGAGCAGAGGGTTTCAGATAAGAAGCCGGCTGTGGGTGGTGAGGAGCACACGCCCACCTCCGCCGGTCCACGATCCCCGCAGGAACTTGCCGGAACCGGCAGCGGGTCCGGGAGCGTGGCTTCCTAGCGTTTCCCAATACGCGTGGCTCCAGGGTGCGCGAAGCGCTTCGGCAGAGCTTCGGAAGAGCTTCGGCAGTTCTTCCAGGCTCCTAGGCAGATCTTCCTTGCGCGCTTTGCAGGGCCCCACGCATCGTAAACGGCGCCCCTGCAAGCGTCTCCTGCGAGGTTTCCAGCGTCCCGCGCATCGTTTCAGGCGGCCTGGCAGAGGTCCCCGTGCGGCGTTCCGCGCTTAACTCGTAGAGCTTCCCTTAACAAGTTATGCTGGAAGCTTTAGAGTAATTCCGGAGCGCTGGAGAGCTAGTTGGCAAGAAAAATCTCGACGGAACTTTTGGTGACTTTTTCCCGGATAGCTCCTTGGAGAGCTAAGGGTTTCAGAGAAGAAGCCGGAGGTGGGTGGTGAGGGGGGCACGCCCACGCTCGCCGGTCCACGCTCGCCGGAGAAACTCGCCGGAGTTCGCAGCGGGTCCGGGAGCGTGGCTTCCTAGCGTTTCCCAATACGCGTGGCTCCAGGGTGCGCGAAGCGCTTCGGCAGAGCTTCGGAAGAGCTTCGGCAGTTCTTCCAGGCTCCTAGGCAGATCTTCCTTTCGCGCTTTGCAGGGCCCCACGCAACGTCAACGGCGCCCCTGCAAGCGTCTCCTGCGAGGTTTCCAGCGTCCCGCGCATCGTTTCAGGCGGCCTGGCAGAAGTCCCCGTGCGGCATTCCGCGCTTGGCTTCGCTATTCGGGTTTTGGACGCTTACAAGTGGTCGGTTGAAAATTCTGTTCTCGAAAGTTGACCATTCGTTAGAGCTCTAGTATTTTTTCCCGTGATACTCGATCTTATTCCCGCTCGCCATCTTGATTTCAGCTCGATCGGGTGAATATTACTGTCAAAAAGCACTGTGGCAAGATCGGCCGTTTGGAGTCATCTTGATGCGCGCTGACGGTTTTCTGAACATAACTCGAGCTTCAGGGCAGCTACAGAGCTGGTAAGCACACCTATCGCATTCAGAATCATCAGGCGCGTTCGTCTGTTGAATCCAGAGGTCCGAATTCGCTCTGCTAGCCGAGCTAGGTCTGGAAACCTATTCGTATTATTGAAGTCATCTTGACAGGAACTCTCGGTTTTTTGTACTTAACTCGAGCTGTAGGACAGCTACAGAGCTGATATTTACAGAAACCGATTCAGAATCATCAGTTGCGTTTGTCTGTCGAATTCAGAGCTCTGAACTCGGTCTGCCCCGATCTAGAATCGCGAAACTATTCGTATTGGTCGAACCATCTTGAGAAGTGCTCTCGGTTTCCTCCATTCAACTCGCGCTGAGGGGAGCTACAGTGCTGGTGGTCACAGGAATCGATTTGAAGACATCAGACGCGTTCGCCTGTCGAATCCAGAGCTCGGAACTCGGTCTGCTGACCGAATTAGATCTGCAGAACTACTGTATTGTTCGAGTCATCCTGAGAGGTGCTGTCAGTTTTCTGCACTCAACTCGGGCTGTAGGGGGGCTGCAGGGCTGGTAATCACAGGAGTCGACTCGCAGACATCAGACGCGTCCGCCTGTCGCATTGAGAGGTCACAAAATATTCACTATGAGTCGGAATGTTGGTAGGTGCTCGGTGTTCTCAACTTCAGTCGAGCTGGAAGCTCTACGAGTCTCCCGGCGGTAACCAAGGTTGACGGTTTACCGCCGGCGTCCAGTGGCTTCGCTATCCGGGTTTCGAACCCTTACATGTTCCCGGATAGCTCCTTGAGAGCAGAGGATTTCAGATAAGAAGCCGGCTGTGGGTGGTGTGGAGGACACGCCCACGCTCGCCGGTCCACGATCCCCGGAGCAACTCGCCGGAGTTCGCAGCGGGTCCGGGAGCGTGGCTTCCTAGCGTTTCCCAATACGCGTGGCTCCAGGGTGCGCGAAGCGCTTCGGCAGAGCTTCGGAAGAGCTTCGGCCGTTCTTCCAGGCTCCTAGGCAGATTCCCGGATAGCCTTTTTGTTGGGCTACATAGGGTTGTTAGAGGAGAAGCCGGCGGGTGCGCGTGCATCGCCGTACTCCCACGCTCCGCGCTCCACGATCCCCGCAGCAACTCGCCGGGGCTTGCAGCGTGTCCGGGAGCGTGGCTTCCTAGCGTTTCCCAATACGCGTGGCTCAAGGGTGCGCGAAGCGCTTCGGCAGAGCTTCGGCAGAGCTTCGGCAGTTCTTCCGGGCTCCTAGGCAGATCTTCCTGGGGCGCTTTGCAGGGCCCCACGCATCGTACACGGCGCCCCTTGCAAGCGTCTCCTGCGAGGTTTCCAGCGTCCCGCGCATCGTTTCAGGCGGTCTGGCAGAGGTCCCCGTGCGACGTTCCGCGATTGGCTTCGCTATCCGAGTTTTGGACGCCTACAAGTACCTCGTAGAGCTCTTCGGCATCGATGAGCTAGAGGAATTCCGGCGCGGGGTGGAGCTAGTTGGCCGACCCGGCCAGAACGGACAAAGTGGTAGCTTTTGGGTGGTTTTGCGAATATTTGAAAGATATGTGACCATTTATTCTAAGAAAGCAGATTCTTCGGACCTGTAGACGACCATGAGGGCCTCTGCATCTTAATATGAGCTCTGTAGATGCGCTTTTACTATCAAAACACTTGGCGAAACCAACTTAATGTCGACATGAAAAAAATCACGTTTTCGCATTTTCGAGAAATGCTTCCAGAAGCCCTCTCTTTTCATGCTGAGCACTCTCACGCGTGCCAGGAGCTCTACGAGGTTCCCGGCGGTGTCCAGGTTGACGGTTTTTCAGGCGGCCTGGCAGTCGTGCTGCGCTCCGCGCTTGGCTTCGCTATCCGGGTTTTGGACGCTTACAAGGTAAAATGTTCCCGGATAGCTCCTTGGAGAGCTGAGGGTTTCAGATAAGAAGCCGGCGGTGGGTGGTGAGGAGAACACGCCCTACTGCGTCGGTCCACGATCCACGCAGAGGCGACAATGTGGTAACTTTTCGGTGGTTGTCCGAATATTTGAAGGGTATTTGACCATTTATTTTGAGAAAGCAGATTTTTTCGCACCTGTAGTGGGTTGAGACGCGGCTGCCAGTAACATTTTCAAGTCCGTAGGTGCAGCATTTCTATGAAAACACTTGGAGCAACCGACGTTTGATAAAATCAGAAAACCGTGATTTTTCGATTTTTTTGTTTCTCACTCCAGAAGCTTACTTCCTGTGTTCTGAGGAGTTCGGTTGGAGAAAAGACTCTACGAGGGTCCCGGCGGTAACTTGCTTGACAGTTCACCGCCGGTTCAGTTTTTTCGATTCTGTCTCGATTCTCTGCACTCTTACTTGTGAGAGGAGCTCTACGAGGTTCCCGGCGGTGACCAGGTTGACGGTCCACCGCCGGCGTCAGTATTTTTTTCCCGTGATATTCGATCTTATTCTCGCTCGCCATCTCGATCTCAGCTCGATCGGGTAACTTTGAAGGGCAAAAAGCACTTGGCGGGACCGGCCGTTTCGAGTCATTTGATACGCGGTGTCGGTATTTTGTACTTTTCTAGGGCAGCTACAGAGCATCTAAGCACACCTATCGCATTCAGAACGAATAGACGCGTTCGTCTGTTGAATCCAGAGGTCTAAACTCGGTCTGTGAGCCGAGCTAGGTCCGCAAACCTATTCGTATGATTCGGGTTATCTTGACAGAAACTGTCGGTATTTTGTACTTAACTCGAGCTGTAGAGCTACAGAGCTGGTAAGCCGCATTCAGAATGATTAGGCGCGTTCGCCTGTTGAATCCAAAGGTCTGAACTCGGTCTCTGAGCCGAGCTAGGTCTGCAATCCTATTCGTATTATTCGAGTCAGAGCTGTAAGACAGCTACAGAGCTGATATTCACAGAAACTGATTCAGAATCGTCAGTTGCGTTTGTCTGTCGAATCCAGAGCTCTGAAATCGGCCTTCTGCCCGATCTAGAATCGCGAAATTATTCGTATTGGACGAGTCATTTTGAGAAGTGCTCTCTTCACTTAACTTGCGCTGAGAGGGGGGCTACAGTGCTGGTTGTCATATGAATCGATTTAAAGAGATAATGCGCGTTCGCCTGTCGAATCCAGAGCTCGGAACTCGGTCTGCTGCCCGAACTAGGTTCGCGAAACTATTGTATTGTTCGAGTCATCCTGAGAGATGTTGTCGGTTTTCTGCACTGATCTCGGGCTGTAGGGGGGCTGCGGGGCTGGTAATGACAGGAGTCGATTCGCAGACATCAGACGCGTCCGCTTGTCGCATTCAGAGGTCAAAACATGTTCAAAGTCAGAATGTTGGTAGGTGCTGTCGGTTTTCTCAACTTAAGTCGAGCTTGGAAGCTCTACGAGTTCCCCGGCGGTAACCAAGGTGACGGTTTACCGCCGGCGCCCAGTTCCGGAGCGCTGGAGAGCTAGTTGGCAAGAAAAATCTCGACGGAACTTTTGACAACTTTTGCTCGGTTGAAATTTTGTTCTCGAAATTTGAACATTCGTTAGAGCTCTAGTATCTTTTCCCGTGATATTCGACCTTATTCCCGCTCGCCATCTTGATCTCAGCTCGAGCTCGATCGGGTGAAATATTACTATCGAAAAGCACTGTGGCGGATCGGCCGTTTGAGTCCTCTTGATTTCGCAGTACGGTTTTCTGAACATAACTCGAGCTCTAGGCAGCTACAGAGCTGTTGCCACAGCACAGCTACTGCATGCAGAATGATCAGGCGCGTTCGCCTGTTGAACCCAGAGGTCCCTGAACTCGGTCTGCTAGCCGAGCTAGGTCCGCAAACAACTGTTCGTATTATTTCGAGTCATATTGACAGAAACTCTCGGTTATTCGCACTTACTCTAGCTGGAGACGCTACAGAGCTGATTATTTACAGGCCCAATTCAAATCATCATAGCGTTTGTCTGCGATCCAAGAGCTCCGAACTCGGTCTGCTGCCCGATCTGGAATCGCGAAACTATTCGTATCGTTCGAGTCGCTTGCGAGATGCTGTCGGTCATCTGAACTTAACTCAAGCTGTAGGGGGACTGCATGGCTGGTAGTCACTGGAATCGATTTGAAGACATCAGGCGCGTCCGCCTGTCGAATAAAGAGCTCTGAACTCTGTCTGCTGCCCGAACTAGGTCCGCGAAATTATTCCTATTGTCGGAGTCATCCTGAGAGGTGCTGTCGGTTTTCTGCACTTAACTCGGGCTGTAGGGGGGCTGCAGGGCTGGTAATGACAGGAGTCGATTCGCAGACATCAGACGCGTCCGTCTGTCGCATTCAAAGGTCAAAAACTATTCACTATAAGTCAGATTGTTGGTAAGTGCTGTCTGTTTTCTCAACTTAAGTCGAGTTAGGAAGCTCTACGAGTCCCCCTGCGGTAACCAAGGTTGACGGTTTACCGCCGGCGCCCAGTAATTCCGGGGAGCTGGAGAGCTAGTTGGCAAGAAAAATCTCGACGGACCTTTTGGTGACTTTTGGTCGGTTGAAAATTTTGTTCTCAAAATTTGAACATTCGTTAGAGCTCTAGTATTTTTTCCCATGATATTCGATCTTTTTCCCGCTCGCCATCTTGATCTCAGCTCGATCGGGTAACTTTGAAGGCCAAAAAGCAGGCAGGCGGGAACGGCCGTTTCGAGTCATCTTGATACGCGCTGTCGGTTTTCTCAAGATAACTCGAGCTTCAGGACAACTACAGAGCTGGTCAGCACAGCTAATGCATTCAGAATGATCAGGCGCGTTCGCCTGTTGAATCCAGAGGTCTGAACTCGGTCTGCTAGCCGAGCTAGGGTCGCAAACCTATTCGTATTATTCGAGTCATTGTAGCAGACGCTCTCGGTTTTTCGTACTTAACTCGATCTGTAGGGCAGCCACAGAGCTGATAATCACAGAAATCGATTGAGAATTATCAGGCGCGTTCGTCTGTTGAATCAAGAGCTCTGAACTCGGCCTGCTCCCCGAGCTAGGTTCGCGAACCTATTGGTATAGTTCGAGTCATCTTGAGAAGTGCTCTCGGTTTTCTGTACTTAAATCGTGCTGGGGGAGGGCTACAGTGCTGCTGGTCACAGGAATCGATTTCGAGACATCAGGCGCGTCCGTTCGTCGAACCGAGAGCTCGGAACTCGGTCTGCTGCTCGAACGAGATCCGCGAAACTGTTGTATTATTCGAGTCATCCTGAGAGATACTCTCGGTTTTCTGCACTTAACTCAGGCTGTATGGGGGGCTGCAGAGCTGGTAATCACAGGAATCGATCCGCAGACATCAGACGCGTCTGCCTGTCGCATTCAGAGGTCTGAACTCGGTTTCATACTCGAGCTCGATTGGAAAACTGTTCGTTTGTTTTGTTAGAGTCATCTTGAGAGGTCTATAATCGCTTGGGCTGAAAAACTAGTCGTTCTCTGAAATTCTTTTCCACATTATATATTGTCAGGAAGCTCTACGAGTCCCCCGGCGGTAAGAAAGGTTGACGGTTTACCGCCGGCGCCCAGTTGGTCGACCCGGCGAGAAAGGACAATGTGGCAACTTTTGGGTGGTTTTGCAAAAATTTGAAAGATATTTGGCCATTTATTTTGAAAAAGCAAATTTTTACGCCGAGCATTGGCATATGAACTCCTTTCTGACAGCAGCTCAGCTCTCTCGATGCATTTTTGCATGAGTTGACTTCCGGGAACTGAGCGACTATGAACATCGAAAAAAATCAAATTTGAAGATTTTCGAAAAATCTCGATTTTTATCATTCTGTGTCGATTCTCTGCACTCTTACTAGTCAGAGGAGCTCTACGAGGTTCCCGGCGATGACCAGGTTGACGGTTCACCGCCGGCGCCAGTTCCGCGCTTGGCTTCGCTATCCGGGTTTTGGACGCTTACACGTAGAGCTTCCCTTAGCAAGTTGTTGCTGGAATCTCTGGGTTTAACTCGTAGAACTTCCCTTAGCAAGTACCTCGTAGAGCTCTTCGTCATCGATGAGCTAGAGGAATTCTGGCGCCGGCTGGAGCTAGTTTGCCCACACGGCCCCGACGGACAAAGTGACAACTTACCTCGTAGAGCTCTTCGGCATCGATGAGCTAGAGGAATTCCGGCGCGGGGTGGAGCTAGTTGTTCGACCCGGCGAGAAAGGACAATGTGGCAACTTGACTCGTAGAGCTTCCCCAAGCTAGTTGCTGGAAGCTTAAGAGTAATTCCGGCGCGCTGGAGAGCTAGTTGGCAAGAAAAATCTCGACGGAACTTTTGGGGACTTTTGCTCGGTTGAAAATTTTGTTATCGAAATTTGACCATTCGTTAGAACTCTAGTATTTTTTGTCCGTTATATTCGATCTTATTCCCGCTCGCCATCTTGATCTCAGCTCGATCGGGTAACTTTGAAGGCCAAAAAGCACTGTGGCGGGATCGGCCGTTTCGAGTTATCTCGATACGCGCTGACGGTTTTATCAACATAACTCGAGCTTCAGGACATCTACAGAGCTGGTAAGCACAGCTCATCGATGCAGAATGATTAGGCGCGTTCGCCTATTGAATCCAGAGGTCTGAACTCGGTCTGTGAGCCGAGCTAGGTTCGCAAGCCTATTCGTATTATTCGTGTTTCTTGACAGAATCTCTCGGTTTTCTGCACTTTAATCGAGCTGTGAGACAGCTGCAGTGCTGATATTTACAGAAACTGATTCAGAATCGTCAGTTGCGTTTGTCTGTCGAATCCAGAGCTCTGAATTCGGTTTTCTGCCCGATCTAGAATCGCGAAATTATTCGTATTGGTCGAGTGATCTTGAGAAGTGCTCTCAGTTTTCTTCACTCAACTTGCGCTGAGAGGGGGCTACAGTCCTGGTTGTCATATGAATCGATTTCAAGAGATCATGCGCGTCCGCCTGTCGAATCTAGAGCTCGGAACTCGGTCTGCTGCCCGAACTAGGTTCGCGAAACTATTGTATTGTTCGAGTCATCCCGGGAGATGCTGTCGGTTCTCTGCACTGGCCTCGGGCTGTAGGGGGGCTGCGGCGCTGTGACAGGAGTCGATTCGCAGTCATCAGACGCGTCCGCTTGTCGCATTCAGAGGTCAAAACATATTCACTATGAGTCAGAATGTTCGTGGGTGCTGTCGGTTTTCTCAACTTAAGTCGAGCTTGGAAGCTCTACGAGTTCCCCGGCGGTAACCAAGGTTGACGGTTTACCGCCGGCGCCCAGTTTGGGTGGTTTTGCAAAAATTTGAAAGATATTTGACCATTTATTTTGAAAAAGCAGATTTTTACGCCGAGCATTGGCATATGAACTCCTTTCTGACAGCAGCTCAGCTCTCTCGATGAATTTTTGCATGAGTTGACTTCCGGGAACTGAGCGACTATGAACATCGAAAAAAAATCAAATTTGAAGATTTTCGAAAAATCTCGATTTTTTTTCATTCTGTGTCGATTCTCTGCACTCTTACTAGTGGGAGGAGCTCTACGAGGTTCCCGGCGATGACCAGGTTGACGGTTCACCGCCGGCGCCAGTTTAGGTGGTTTTGCGAATATTTGAAAGATATTTGACAATTGACTTTGAGAAAGCAGATTTTTCGCACCTGTAGCGGGTTAAGACGCGTCTACCAGTAAATTTTACAGGTCCGTATGTGCAGTATTTCTATGAAAACACTTGGGGGACCGACGTTGAGTAAAAACAGAAAAACATGATTTTTCGATTTTTTCGGCTTACTGCCTGTGTTCTGACGGTGTGAGAAAAGAGCTCTACGAGGGTTTCGGCGGTAACCTGGTTGACGGTTTACCGCCGGTTCCCAGTAACTCCTGGAAGCTAAGAGTAATTCCGGCGCGCTGGAGAGCTAGTTGGCAAGAAAATTCTCCACAGAACTTTTGGTTAATTTTTGGTCGGTTGAAAATTTTCTTCTTAAAATTTGACAATTCGTTAGAGCTCTAGTATTTTTTCCCGTGATATTCGATCTTAGTACCGCTCGCCATCTTGATCTCAGCTCGATCGGGCGAATATTACTATCGAAAAAAACTCTGGCGGGATCGGCCGTTTGAAGTTATCTTAATATGCGCTGACGGTTTTCTAAACATAACTCGAGCTCCAGGGCAGCTACAGAGCTGGTAAGCACAGCTAATGCATGCAGAATGATAAGGCGCGTTCGCCTGTTGAACCCGGAGGTCTGAACTCGGTCTGCTAGCCGAGCTAGGTCCGCAAACCTGTTCGTATTATTGGAGTCATCTTCACAGAAACTCTCGGTTTTCTGCACTTAACTCGAGCTGTAGGACAGCTACAGAGCTGATATTTAGAGGCACCAATTCAGAATGATCAGTTGAGTTTGTCTGTCGAATCCAGAGCTCTCAACTCGGTCTGCTGCCCGATCTAGAATCGCGAAACTATTCGTATCGTTCGAGTCGCTTACGAGATGTTGTCGGTTATCTGGACTTAACTCGGGCTGTAGGGAGGCTGCATGGCTGGTAATCACTGAAATCGATTTGAAGACATCAGGCGCGTGCGCCTGTCGAATACAGAGCTCTGAACTCTGTCTGCTGCCCGAACTAGTCCGCGAAACTACTCCTACTGTTCGAGTGATCCTGCGAGGTCTGTCGGTTTTCTGCACTTAACTCGGGCGGTAGGGGGGCTGCAGGGCTGGTAATGACAGGAGTCGATTCGCAGACATCAGACGCGTCTGTCTGTCGCATTCAGAGGTCAAAAACTATTCACTATAAGTCAGATTTTTGGTAAGTGCTGTCTGTTTCCTCAACTTAAGTCGAGTTAGGAAGCTCTACGAGTCTCCCGGCGGTAACCAAGGTTGACGGTTAACCGCCGGCGCCCAGTTGGACGCTACCAATTCTCTGGGTTTTAGACGCTACCAAGTGGACACTACCAAGTACCTCGTAGAGCTCTTCGAAGCTGAGCTAAGAGGAATTCCGGAGCAGGGCGGAGCTAGTAACTCGTAGAGCTTCCCTTAGCAAGTTATTGCTGGAAGCTATTCCGGGGCGCTAGAGAGCTAGTGGGCAAGGAAAATCTCGACGGACTTTTTGCTGACTTTTGGTCGGTTCAAATTTTGTTCTCGAAATTCAACAATTACCTCGTAGAGCTCATCGGCATCGATGAGCTAGAGGAATTCCGGCGCGGGGTGGAGCTAGTTGGCCGACCCGGCCTTAAGAGACAAAGTGGTGACTTTGGGTCGGTTTTGGTAAGATTTGAAAGATATTTGACAATTCATTTTGACAAACCAGATGTGTACTGGGTTATGCCGCGTCTGCCAGTTGAATTTTCAGGTCCGTAGCTGCAATATTACTATCGAAAGACTTGCAGGAACCGCTTTTGGATGGAAACCGAAAAATTCGATTTTTTTCGAATTTCTCGGCTCTCGCTTTAGAAGCTTCCTTCATGTTTTCCGAGTAGCGCTGTGCAAGAAAAGAGCTCTACGAGGTGCCCGGCGGTAACCTGGTTGACGGTTTACCGCCGGTTTCCAGTCGTTTGAGCTCTAGTATTTTTTCCCGTGATATTCGATCTTATTCCCGCTCTTCATCTTGATCTCAGCTCGATCGGGTACCTTTTACTGCCAAAAAGCACTTCGGCGGGATCGGCCTTCCCGAGTTATCTTGATATTCGTATTATTGGAGTCATCGTAACAGATGCTCTCGGTTTTCTGCATTTAACTCGAGCTCCAGGGCAGTTACAGAGCTCCTAGTCACAGAAATCGATTGGCAATCATCAGGCGCGTTGGTCTGTTGAATCGAGAGCTCTGAAATCGGCCTGCTGTCCGAGCTAGATTCGCGAACCTATTCGTATTGTTCGAGTCATCTTGAAATGCTCTCGGTGTTCTGCCCTAACTCGTGCTGGGGAGGGCTACAGTGCTGCTGGTCACAGAAATCGATCTTGAGACATGAGGCGCGTCCGTCTCTCGAACCCAGAGCTCGGAACTCGGTCTGCTACTCGAATTAGATCCGCAAAATTATTGTATTATTCGAGTCATCCTGAGAGCTGCTGTTGGTTTTCTGCACTTAACTCGCGCTGTAGGGTGGTTGTAGGGCTGGTAATCATATGAGTCGATTCGCAGACATTAGACGCGTCCGCCTGTCGCATTCAGAGGTCTCAAATCGGCTCGATACTCGAGCTGGGTTGCTAAACTGTTCGTTTGTTTAGTCAGAGTCATCTCGAGAAGTCTGAAATCGCTTCGGCTGAAAAAACTAGTCGTCCGCTGGAATCTTTTACATCATATACTGTCAGGAAGCTCTACGAGTCCCCCGGCGGTAAGAAAGGTTGACGGTTTACCGCCGGCGCCCAGTTGGCCGACCGCGCATTAAGAGCTCGAGTTATGACAAGAAAACCGTCCTCGCGTATCAAGATGACTTAAAACGGCCGATCCCGCCTGCCTGCTTTTTGGCAGTAAATGGTACCCGATCGAGCTCCTTTTTTTTTTTTTTTTTTTTTTTTTTTTTTTTTTTTTTTTTTTTGTTTTTTTTTTTCTTTCCAAGATATCGCGAGTTCAGTACAGAAAACGGACAACACTCGTCAAAATGACTCGAAGAATACAAAGTTTGCGGACCCAGCTCGAGCAGCAGACGAAGCATCAGCTCTGCAGCTGTCCTATATCCCGAGATAAGTACAGAAACCGTTAGCGCGTCAAGATGACTCGAAACGGATAGTAATATTGCAGCTACGGACCAGATAATTTAACTGGCAGTCGCGGCATAACTTACTACACGTGAGAAAAATATCTGTTCTCAAAACGAATTTTCACATTTTGAAGAAACATTAGAAACTCGACCCAAAGTTTAAGCATTGTCTGTAGGAGATCTACAGCTGGTAAGCACAGCTAATCGATTCAGAATGATCAGGCGCGTTTGTCTGTTGAATTCGGAGGCCTGAACCCGGTCTGCTAGCCGAGCTAGGTCCGCAAACCTATTCGTATTTTTCGAGCCATCTTGGCTCACAGGAATCGATTGGCCATCATCAGGCGCGTTCGTTTGTTGAAGCGAGAGCTCTGAACTCGGCTTGCTGCCCGAGGTAAGTTCGCAAAACTATTCGTATTGTTCGAGTCATCTTCAGAAGTGCTCTCGGTTTTCTGCACTTAACTCGTGCTGGGGGGGGGGGGGGGGCTACAGTGCTGCTGGTCACAGAAATCGATTTGGAGACATCAGGCGCGTCCGTCTGTCGAACCCAGAGCTCGCAACTCGTTCTACTGCTCGAACTGGATCCGCGAAAGTATTCTATTATTCGAGTCATCCTGGTGTTCCGGATTGACTCGTTCAGCTTCCCTAAGCTAGTTGCTGGAAGCTTAGAGTAATTCCGGTGCGCTGGAGAGCTAGTTGGCAAGAAAGAATTCGAAGGAACTTTGGTGACTTTTGGTCGGTTCAAAATTTGGTTCTCGAAATTCAACAATTCGTTTGAGCTCTAGTATTTTCTCCCGTGATATTCGATCTTTTTCCCGCTCGCCATCTTGATCTCTCTCAGCTCCATCTGGTGAGTATTACTATCGAAAGCACTGTGGCGGGATCGGCCGTTTTGAGTTTTCTTGATACGGGCTGACGGTTTTCTGAACATAACTCGAGCTTTAGGATAGCTACAGAGCTGGTAAGCACATCTAATCGAGAGCTAGGTCCGCAAACCTATTCGTATTATTCGAGTGATCTTGACAGGAACTCTCGGTTTTCTGTACTTAACTCGAGCTGTAGGACAGCTACAGAGCTGATATTCACAGACATCAATTCAGTATCATCTGTTGCGTTTGTATACCGAATCTAAAGCTCTGAACTCGGTCTATCTACAATCGCGAAACTGTTCGTATTGGTCGAGTCATCTTGAGAAGTGCTCTCGGGTTTCTTCACTTAACCTCGCGCTGAGGGGCTGTTGGTCACAGGAATTGTTTTGAAGACATCAGGCGCGTACGCCTATCGAATTCAGAGCTCAGAACTCGGTCCGCTGCCCGAATTAGGTCTGCGAAACTACTTTATTATTCGAGTCATCCTGAGAGGTGCTGTCGGTTTTCTGCACTTAACTCGGGCTGTAGTGGGGCTGAAGGGCTGGTAATGACAGGAGTCGATTCGCAGAGATCAGACGCGTCCGCCTGTCGCATTCAGAGGTCAAAAAATATTCACTATAAGTCGGAATGTTGGTAGGTGCTGTCGGTTTTCTCAACTTATGTCGAGCTAGGAAGCTCTACGAGTCTCCCGGCGGTAACCAAGGTTGACGGTTTACCGCCGGCGCCCAGTTAGAGGTCTCAACTCAGTTTGATACTCGAGCTCGGTTGCGAAACTGTTCGTTTTTTTGTTAGAGTCATCTTGAGAGGTTTAAAATCGCTTGGGCTGAAAAACTACTCGTTCTCTGGATTTTTTCGACATTATATACTATCAGGAAGCTCTACGAGTCCCCCGTCGGTAAGAAAGGTTGGCGGCTTACTGCCGGCGCCCATCCCGTTCCCGAGATTCTCTTTGCTCTCCGGGTTTTAGACGCTGCCAAGTTCATTTTAAGCAACCAGATTTTTTTCACGTGTAGTGGGTCATGCCGCGTCTGCCAGTTGAATACCTTGTAGAGCTCTTCGCCATCGATGAGCTAGAGGAATTCCGGCGCGGGGTGGAGCTAGCTGGTCGAGCCGGCGAGAAAGGACAAAGTGGTACTTTTGGGTGGTTTTGCAAATGTTTCAAAGTATTTGATAATTTATTTTGAGAAAACAGATTTTCCGCACCTGTAAACGATTATGATATGAGGGCCTTTCCGTCTTAATATGAGCTCTGTAGTCGCACTTTTACTATCAAAAGACTTGGGGGAACCAACTTTGTGTCGACATTAGAAAAATGAATGTTCAATTTTTCCAGAACTCTGAGAGAGTGTGAAAAGAGCTCTACGAGGTTCCCGGTGGTCACTAGGTTGACGGTTCACCGCCGGCGCAGTTTTCAGGTGCGTAGTTGCAATATTACTATCGAAAGACTTGCAGAAACCGCTTTTGGATGGAAGCCGAAAAATCGTATTTTTTCGAATTTTTCGGCTCTCGCTTTAGATAGAAGCTTCCTTCATATTTTCTGAGGAGCGCTGTGCAAGAAACGAGCTCTACGAGGTGCCCGACGGTAACTGGGTGACGCTTTACTGCCGGTTCCCATAATTCCCGGCTCGCCTCTTGGGCTACCTAGGGTTGTTAGAGAAGAAGCCGGCGGGTGCGCGTACGCCGCCACAACCTTCCGCCCACCGCTCCACGTTCCCTTCCGTGACGCCTCGGGTTCTGCAGCGTGTCCCGGAGCGTCTGTTCCAATACGTTCCCAGAGAACGTGTTGCAGAGGACTCGCGAAGCTCCTGGGCAGCGAGCTTTAAGGCTGCGCGAAGCTCCCGGGCAGCGAGCTGCGTGGACACGTCTCTCTCAGCCTCTGATGAGGAGCACGCCAGGCGAGTCTATCCAGCCTTCAGATGTGCGCCACCACGCACGTACCTCGTAGAGCTCTTCGCAAGATGAGCTAAGAGGAATTCGGGCGCAGGGTGAAGCTAGTTGGCCGATCCGGTATTTTGCTCACGTGTAGTAGGTTATGCGCAGATGCCAGTTAAATCCTGAGGTCCGTAGCTGCAATATTACTATCAAAACACTTGCTGGAACCGACGGTCGTTTCGAGTCATCTTGACAGGCATCGGCGGTTTTCTTTACTTATCTCGAGATTTGGGACAGCTAGAGAACTGACGCTACAGAAACTGATTGGAAATTATGAGGCGCGTTTGTCTGTCTATCTAGAGCTCTGAACTCGGGCTGATGCTCGAGATAGGTCCACAAACCTATTCGTATTCTTTTAGTGATTTTGACGAGTGCTGTCGCTTTTCTTTACTAGCACACGATTGAGAATTGCCACAGAGCTGATACGCACATGAAATGATTGTATCATTTGGCGCGTGCGTTTGTTGCACGGGAGGTCTGAACTCGGTCTGCTACCTGAGCTTAGTCCACAAAACTATTGGATGAAAACACTTGGTGGAACCGTCTTTTGATGCAAAGATAAACGTGATTTTCGAGTTTATGGGGTCTTGCTCCAGAGTTTTCCTGCATATGTACCGAGGAGCGCCTTGCGAGAAAAGAGCTCTACGAGGTTCCCGGCGGTGACCTGCCTGGCCTCGCCGCTGGGGGTCCCCTCGTTTCGAGCTGCATCGTGCAGAGAGGCGGCTTTTGTTTCCCCATACTGTACACGGTATCTCAGTGTTGGTTCTGCCTGAGTACCATACGCTTTCATTCATTACCAGAGTGCACACTGCTTCTTCAGTTTGTATTGTCGGAGGGCACAGTGATTGCCCAGATTATCGTGCATAGGTTCAGACTCTCCTGAGCGCTCGAGAACACATTGTTGCTCATTGCCACTGTTCCTCGTTCAGATTGTCAGACAACACACCCGCACATCTTGTCATTGAGCAGACTGTCTGTGAATACATTTTCGGCAAAACGGCATCCGATACTCAGTGGAGCCCCTCGTGGGAGAGTGGTAGGCTTCCTCCCAGCATTCTTTCTGACTCAGACACAAGCATGGCAACTCAGGTGGCTGCGCCAGCTGCGCCAGGTGGACCACCAAATGTAGCAAAGAATGGACAGGAAGCGGAATTCGAGAGGTCGGTCCGTCATCGGGGGGATCAGGGAACACAGGACGAGGACGCACTGCAGGCGGCACGACAGGCACTCGATAAAGCGAAAACACAGAGCCTGCTGACGGCCAGCGAGGCTCCCCCCTGGTTTCAGAATATGCATAATGAAGTGATTGCAGGACAGGCAGTCACACGTGAAGAGGCACGAGTGATGAGATCAGAGATCAACCGCATTTCCAATCAGCAGCAGAAGACAGATACACGGATGACGGAGTTAGAACGGCAGTTCCAATCGTTGCGCTCCAATCCGACAAGCAACGCCAGTGTTTCTACCACGGCAGGGGCCTCCTTGGGGCCTGGGGGTGCTCAAAGACTCCACTGGAATCGCAGCTTCGTGGAGCTCACTGGTTGGACCAACTGGAAAGGCACGACACTTCAGAGATCTCAATCGATGATGCGTGACAGTGATGCCACTCAACTCATTATCAATGTGAAGGCCATGCTTCCCCAGGAAATCAGTGCTAAGTTCGATGACCTGGGAACCCTGCGGCTGAATGGCAATCGCATCATGATGAGCTCTGTTAAACTGAAGTTTGTTGCAGGCACTGAGGACTCAGTCTTTTGGGAAATCAAGCAGATCCTGGAGGATGCATTTACACCTGATGCGGACCGTTCGACCACGCAGTTAGCTCGCACCCCACCGCCGAGAGCCAGCATGTTTGTCAACCTGGCCACGGCGCCTGAGACGGTCAAGGTCAGACTGGAGGCTCCTCCCTGGAAGAAGGACCATATCGCGGCCTGCGGACGCTTCTACGGCACGTGGCGTGAGATGATTGGAATCAACCCCACCATGGACATCAAGGCAGAGACGGGGTCGGGCCAGGGGGTCAGCTCCATCTGGTCCAAGCCCTCGGACCCTTCACGCCGACCGGTGGAGGTTGCCGTATTCAGGATCTCCACAGGGACCTGGACTGTTCATCGTGACACGTGGGACGGTGCGATCAGACACAATACCAACATCTCATGCACGTACGAGGATTTCACAACGGCACTCAACCGTTGACGGGGCTCAAAGGGTTCCAAGGGTAGGTCGCCTGGCTCCCTACTAGTGCAGCTTGGGACTTTGAATATCAATAAACTTGGAAAGAGCCAGGATAGGGGATTCAGTTGCATGCGATTGCTAACTACACTTGGGGTCAATATCGTATGTCTTCAGGAGTGCCAGCATCTCGCACATAATTCAGAGTCTTTTAGAAAGTTGGGATGGGAATCGTATCTCTCAACTTGCATGCTTGCTGGAGTGGCCATCAGGGGGCCGCAAAGGCACAACATCAAAGCTAGTTTTCAGTACAATCGGGTTTCTATTGTTGTACTTGCTCGTCCGTGTGTTTTCTTAGTGTCGGCGTATTTTCCACATGCAGATCGTGAGGATGCGTTGGAGGTCCAATCTGAGATGCTACTCAATATCAGGAATGCTTTCACAGGCTTCACCTCTAAACACGGGTCGGGATACAAGCTCGTGCTAGCATGTGATGCGAATGTGGAGCTCACGCCTGGACTGAACACCAGGTTCGGCATCCACACAGGCGAAGCTTTGTCCATTGCCATGCACAGAGGGTACGGAGTGAAGGGGGATCATGAGCAAAGAAGGTGGAGGGAAGATCATCTGAGGGAGGAGATGGATGGGGTTCATGCAGACAATGCGGCTTTGTGCAGTCAACACGCTCGGAACTCAGAGAATGCCCACATTTGAACCTCTCGGCAGACGAGTTGGGCCAAGAGTTCAGCGAGTACTAGACTATGTCATGGTGCCAACGAGCTGGCACGACTCATTGTAGATCTGAAAGTGGACATGCTGTACGAAGCACCAGATGCCCGCTTCAGTGATCATGCTTTGCTCTGCGTGGAAATAGATGTTGAATCCAGGCCCCCCTCTCGGTACCGACCAGCACCTAGACATCACAGTGCACACAAGCAGTTCGAGACACATCGGGAGGAGGACATGTACAGAGTGATGACTGACGTGCAGTTTCCCCACAAGCGCCCCGAGGAGCTCGCCCAAACCATCAGGGATCATGCTCTCCCCCTCCTATGTGCCCCGCGGTATCGTAGGCCGCCCCCGACGAGGACCCCACAGCAGGCCCTTCTTGAGAAACAAGTTCGTGAGCTCAGAGGGGATCCTCAGGCACGTCGTGAGGTTAGACGACAGCTTCGTCCCCTACAGGCCGAATACAATCGACAGAAAGCTGAGTTCTCGGTGGAACCTACGAGGAGAGGGAGGAGGACGAGAGTGCGCAAGCTGAAGGTGGAGGGTATCGTGACGGAGGACAGGGAGGCGTGGGAGGAGGAGGTCAAGGCACATGCGGCACGCACTATGACATGTAACACGGAGCGTGAACGTAATATATTACTTGTACGCAATCTTCGTGCTCGCGCTGCTCTCCATAGCCACGCAGAGGCTCTCACACTCACGCCTTCTATGGTTTATCGTGCGCGCGCACATCTTCGCAGTGGCAAGGCCTGCGGGCCTGATGGGGTCAGTATTGAGCTGTTGAAAGCATTGCCCTGGCGCTGTGTTCGCAGAATCATTGCAGTATTTCAGGATATTTTCTCAGGGGCAAGACGTACCCCCAGCTCTTGGTGTGATGTGTACTTGAATTTGATGCCAAAGATGTCGGAGATGAACTCGCTTGAGGATACTCGTAATCTTATTGTGTCCAACGCCCTGGGGAAATGGTACCTCACATCAGTGACGCTGTTGATAGAGGAGAGGATTGCTCTTTGGAAAGGTAAGCTCGGGTTGTACGGCTTTGCAGGAGGTAGGCACACCTGGGAAATCGCTGCTGCTCTCAAGGGTATCGCCCAGCACGCATCCATCTGGGGCAAGGACCAGTGCGCGTGGATTGCATCGGCGGATATTGCACGAGCATTCGACAATGTGACCCTGATCACGCTTGCACGAGCGATGGACAAGCTTGAGATCCCAGCACGCCTGCAGTACGCCTTGCTCGAGCCGCTCGTCGAAACGAATTGCACGATCCTCTTCGAGGGTATCGAACTTCGTGGTGTGTCTTGGGATAAAAGCTCGAGAACAGGGGGAACAGAGAGTCCGCTTGCCTTCAACATCGTGACTGTGGCCATGTGGGCCAGCGTAGTTGCCTCCCTTGACGCCCGCAAGATAGGATATGAGATCCCCAACCCTCATGACCCCAGCACCTATCATATATACAATCATGCGCTCTGGGCTGATAATCTTTATCTTGTGGGGAGGGGCTCGACGGAGATCCAGGACATCGTCAATGTATTCACTGTTGCCCTAAATGATTGGGGGATGAGTTGGAAGGCGTCGTCTCTGCAGGTCCTCCGTTGTGGCACTCCTGACAGGACACCAATTTGGGCACAGGTAGGGGACCAGCAGGTATCGTTCAAGCAGGTTGAGTCACTCAATATCTTAGGCAGTATAGTCTCCAGCAGCTTTCATGAGGTCTCAAATGTGCACGTGGCGCTTTCTTTGCTCAGATATCATATTTTGGATGCAGGGTTGTACCGTTGAAGCATAAATATCGGCGATATCAGTATCAGGTTCAGTCGAGGCTCCTGTTTGCGGGAGAAGTCATCACGCTAGATGCCGAGGCCGTCCGTGCTATTCACGCTTTTGAAGGCATGTGCTTGCTTCGTATGTGGTGCCGACGCAAACCATCCGACGTCACATGGGGTGTTTGGAGACCCCAGATGCTCCACAAGGTACGCTCGCACTTCGCCAGCGGGTGCTTCCCTTCGGCCGTGCAAATGATTGCATGGAAGAGCTGGACGATGATGCTGAGTGTTCGCAATTATATTCTTGCTGACCCACGTGCGCGGGGTACTCCTACCGCAGACGTGGCGACACCGAGGACAGACGATGTGGCCGAGCCTTCACAGAAAAGAGTCCGATTTGAGGGACCATCATCACAACCTTTGGAGCAGAATATGACACATATTGCACAAGATGCCGATTCTTTGACACATAGACTGGAGGTTATCTCTCAAAACTTGGCTCAACATATCAACACTCAGAGAACGGACATCAACAGACAGAATCTCAAAAGACGCAGGCTCTCAGGATTGAGGCTAGGATTTGGTGGTACAATATCGGGGAGTCAGACGGCGACCTTTGTGTGTGCTTCTGAGCCTTCCGTCTCCCCGCCTTCTGCTTGCAATATGGCCCAATCTCAAGATAATCGTGCATATGTTGATTCTCGCAGAGGCCTTCTAATGTATAATGTTGAATGGACTACGCGCAGGGATACTCTGAGTGAATGTCTTCGTTTGCATGCAAATCGCACGCAGGCATCATCCGGCAAGAGAATACGTAGTGGACCTGAGAGCGTGGGTCAGAGGAGCTGGCAGTATCCATATATATTATCATACGGAACTATGTGGTGGCAGGTTGTGGTTCCTTCATATAGAGCTTTTCTCGACATGTGGCAGAATATATTATGCACATATAACAAAACAAAGATCTTTGAGTATTTTGTTCAGAATTGGAAAGGGACCGCTATCCAGAGTACGCCGCCAGAGGGGATCGGACAGGAGGGACTTGCACAGAGTGAGAAAGAGGCCGCGAGGATGGCCAAGCGTCTGGCTACGATCAATGAAAGACAAACCGTGTGGGATATCATCAGCCCTGGGTTTGCAGTTGAAATGAAAGGGGATAGCATGTTAGTACACGCATGGTTGACGGGACGATGGCGGTGTCACAACAAACAATATCAACGCCGCATTGATCAATGTATTGATGTCATGGAACGAAACGCACATGAGTTGGGGATTAGATGCTCTGGGCTGGGTAGAGATCTGTACAAACATGAATATAGGGAGGATAACACACGGGCTGACGAGCTTACACACCTGGCCCGTGAGGGCCATTGCTTCTACAATGAGTATGAATACATATTCAACTTTGAAAGCTATCTTCAACCTATCGCCTGTCGTGGTGCCTTCGACGGGGGAGTGTGCAGCAAAGGGACGGGATGCGGGTTCTGGCTTCAGATCGGGCTTTTGAATCTCGATTACGATTGTAATAAGAGTACTCCTTATTCCCCCCTTCTTTCCTCCTCTCCTTATTCTGTGCCCTCCAATACCCCCCTCGTTTGGAGGGACGTGTGCGAAGCCGCGTGGTGCCTTGAAGAAGGTGCTACGATAACCGATGCCGAACTCAGTGCTGCTGAGGCGCTCTCAAGCGCTGTTGTGCATTTGGCACGACAGATCCTCACCGCCAGCTGACCCTGCTGGACGAACGGTGCGAAAACCAAAAAAAAACCTGGTTGACGGTTTACCGCCGGTTCCAGTCCACCACGCACGCGCGCCAAACGTGACGCGCACCGTGCACGAGGGCCCGGGGGGAACGGAGCCCCGACCTCAGCAGGTCGTTCAACTGCTCGAGCTGGCAAAAGGAACTAACCGAGAGAGGAAGAACAGAGAGCGACAAGAGAAGGGACCAGAGAGGAAACGAAAACAGCAGGAAGGGACAGAGACGAGGAAGAAAAGAGGGGAAGGACGACTCAGAGAGAAAAAGAGCAAACATAAAAAGCAGCAGAGAAGGACAGAAAAGGAAAAACAAAGAAGACGGGAGAGAGAGATAAGAAAGGTATCTTGGAGCTCTATAGCCCAGCCGTACCGGGATGCTATGGAGACCTTGGAGGACGACATCAGGAGCTGTGCCGGGCCCTTTATCGTCACGGGCGGGGGCGAGTCTGAGACGAGCACGAGTGCGCGGGCAACGCCAGAGGTACAATCATTCGTTAGAGTAGTATTTTTCCCGTGATATCTCGTACAGCTCTTCGGCATCGATGAGCTGGAGGAATTCTGGGGCGGGGTGGAGCTTGTTGGACCACGCGGTTCGGGCAGAGAAAGTGTTAGCTTTTGGTCGGTTTCCTTACGATCTCAGAGATGTTTGACATTTTTTTTGAGAAAGCAGATGTTTCGCACCTGTAGTTGGTTGTGCCGCGTCTGCCAGTGAAATTCCCAGGTCTGTAGGTGCAGTATTACTATCGAAACACTTGAAGCAACCGACTTTGGATAAAAACGGAAAACCTCGTGATTTTTCGATTTTTGGGCTCTTGCTTCAGAAGCTTCCTTCACGTGTTCGGAAGAGCGCTGTGCAAGAAAAGATCTCTACGACGTGCCCCGGCGGTGACCTGGTTGACGGTTTAGCGCCGGAGTATTCGATCTTATTTCCGCTCGCCATCTTGATTTCAGCTCGATCGGGTATTTTTTTCTGCCAAAAAGCGTCCAGACAGGATCGGCCATTCCGAGCCATCTTGATACGCGCTCTCGATATATTGGATTTAGCTCGAGATAAAGGACAGCTGCAGGGCTTATAAGCTTATCAATTTGGAATGATCAGGCGTGTTCGTCTGTTGCATGCAGAGGTCTGAACTCGGTCTGCTAGCCGAGCTAGGTCCGCAAACCTATTCGTATTATTCGAGTCATCGTATCGTGACAGGTGCTCTTGGTTGTCTATACTTAGTTCGAGCTATATGACAGAAGAGAGCTGATACTTTCAGAAACTGATCCAGAATCATCAGTCGCGTTCGTCTCTTCAATCCAGAGCTCTGAGCTCGGTCTGCTGCCCGATCTAGAATCGCGAAACTATTCGCATTGTTCGAGTCATCCTGAGAGGTGTTGTCGGTTCTCTGCACTTAACTCGGGCGGTAGGGGGGCTGCAGGGCTGGTAATCACAGGAATCGATTCAGAGACATCAGACGCGTCTGCCTGTTGCATTCAGAGGGTCTGAACTCGGTCTGATGAGCTAGGTTTGCCAAACTAGAGGTGCGGTCGATTTACGCACGTAGCTCGGGCTGTAGGAGAGCTACAGAGCTCGTACAGAAGACAATTCAGATGCATCGGGGGCGTTCGACTGTTGCATCGAGAGGTCTGAAGGTCTGAATCGCTTTTCGTTCTCTGCATTTTTTCGACGTTGTATATCAGGAAGCTCTACGAGTCCGCCGGCGGTAAGAAAGGTTGACGGTTTACCGCCGGCGCCCAGTACCTCGTAGAGCTCTCCGGCATCGATGAGCTTGAGGAATTCCGGCGCGGGTGGAGCTAGTTGGCTCACCCGGCTCCGACGGACAAAGTGGTGACTTTTGGTCGGTTTTTCCCGGAGAGCTCGCTGAAAGCTAGAGGGTTTAAGATTAGAAGCCGGACGGTGGTTGTGCCCGCCAGGAGCTCCTCCACGGCGGTCCACGTAACTCGTAGAGCTTCCCGTGGCAAGTTATTGCTGGAAGCTTAAGAGTAATTCCGGGGCGGGAGAGCTAGTTGGCAAGACAAATCTCGACGGACCTTTTGGTGACTTTTGGTCGGTTGAAAAATTTGTTCTCGAAATTCAACCATTCGTTAGAGCTCTAGTATTTTTTCCCGTGGTATTCGATCTTATTCCCGCTCGCCATCTTGATGTCAGCTCGATCGGGTACCTTTTACTGCCAAAAAGCGTCCAGGCGGGATCGGCCGTTTCGAGTCATCTCGATACTAAGTCGAGATACAGGACAGCTACAGAGCTGGTAGTCACACCTTATCGATTCAGAATGATCAGGCGCGTTCGTCTGTTGCATCCAGAGGTCTGAACTCGGTCTGCTAGCCGAGCTAGGTCCGCAAACCTACTCGTATTATTCGAGTCATCTTGACAGGCGCTCTCGGTTTTCTGGATTTAACTCGATCTATATGACAGCTACAGAGCTGATACTTGCAGAAACCGATTCAGAGTCATCAGTCGCGTTTGTCTGTTGAATCCAGAGCTCTGAACTCGGTCTGCTGCCCGCTCTAGAATCGCGAAACTATTCGTATTGTTCGAGTCATCTTGAGAGGTGCTGTTGGTTTTCTGTACTTAACTCGGGTTGTGGGGGGGCTACAGTGCTGGTAGTCACAGGAATCGATTTGGAGACATCAGGCGCGTCCGCCTGTCGAATCCAGAGCTCAGAACTCGGTCTGCTGCCCGAACTAGGTCCGCGAAACTATTCGTATTGTTCGAGTCATCCTGAGATGCTGTCGGTTTTCTGCACTTAACTCGGGCTGTAGGGGGGCTGCAGGGCTGGTAATCACAGGAATCGATTCGGAGACATCAGACGCGTCCGCCTGTCGCATTCAGAGGCCTGAACTCGGTCTGATACTCGAGCTAGGTTTGCCAAACTGTTCGTATTGTTCTTGCTGTCGATTTACGCACGTAGCTCGGGCTGTAGGAGAGCTGCAGAGCTCGTGCAGAAGACAATCCAGAAGCATCGGGGGCGTTCGGCTGTTGCATCGAGAGGTCTGAAATCGCTTGGGCTGAAAAACTATTCGTTCTCTGCAATTTTCTTTCGACATTATATATTGTCAGGAAGCTCTACGAGTCCCCGGGCGGTAAGAAAGGTTGACGGTTTACCGCCGGCGCCCAGTTCCCCGCAGCGCCTCGCCTGACCCGGCAACGTGTCCGGGAGAGCTTCCGGCAAGCTTCCACGCGTGCCTGCGCGCGTGCCCGCGCGCGACGCGTTTCTGGCAGCGCTTCAACAGCGCTGCAGGGGAGCTCCCCAGAGCGCCAGAAAAGATTTACGAAAGCGTTGGAGGGCTCGCCAGGAAAGCTTTCTGGTGTGTTTGCCCTTTGCTCTCCGGTTTTGGACGCTACCAAGTGCTAAGATTCGAAAGATATTTGACCATTCATTTTGAGAAAGCAGATTTTTGCGCCGAGTATTCGCATATAAATTTTGCTTTCAGAGCAGCAGCTCTACTGATGCATTTTTTTATGAGTTGACTTCCGGGAACCAAGCTATCAGGAACATCGAAAAATCAAAAAATCAAGATGATAAGACAAGCTTCATTTATCACTCAACTTCGATTCTGAGCTGTCTTACCGGTGCGCGGAGCTCTACGAGGTTCCCGGCGGTGACCAGGTTGACGGTTCACCGCCGGCGCCAATAATACCTCGTAGAGCTCTTCGGCAAAGAGCTAAGCGGAATTCGGGCGCAGGTGGAGCTAGTTGGCCGGCCCGACCAAAAGAGAAAATGTGGTAACCTTGGGTCGGTGTTTTTCACTTTATGCAAAATTTTAAAGTTCGTTTTTAGAAGTGAGATTTTTATTCCCTGTAGTAAGCTATGGCGCACCTGCTTGTTAATTTTTTCATGGCTCTAGGTCCAGTATTACTATCAAAACACTTGGAAGAACCCACTGTATGAAAACCGAAAAATCGTTTTTTTTTTTTTTTTTTTTTTTTTTTTTTTTTTTTTCTTTCCCCCCCCCCCCCCCCCCGAATTTTTCGGCTCTCGCTTCAGAAGCTTCCTTCATTTTCGGAGGAGCGCTGTGTAAGAAGAGACCTCTATGAGGTGCCTGGCGGTAACTTGGTTGACGGTTTACCGCCGGTTCCCAGTACCTCGTAGAGCTCTTCGGCAAGATGAGCTAAGAGGAATTCGGGCGCAGGGTGAAGCTGGTACCTCGTAGAGTTCTTCGGCAAAATGAGCTAACCTGTTGTTGCCCCAAACCCGGATAGCCACGCGAGAGACGGACGCGCACGGGTCTTGTCGCGCAAGCGCCACCCCGGGCCGTGCCCCCGGCGTCGCGCGTGTCCCCGCGCCTGAGATTGCTCCGCGCGCTGTCTGCGCAAGGGGTACGACTAGATGTGCGCGAAGGCGTTGGAAATAGCGCGAAGCGGAGCTCGGCGGTCGCTGGGAAGCGCCCCTGACGCGCTTTTGATTTGCTGACAGCGACGCTCTCACGCGTGCCTGCACGCGTGGGGGCACGTTGCACGCGCGACGACACGCTGCCTCGGAAGCTCCGCAAGGCCTTTTGGCACGTTCTACGGGGACGTATTGGAACGGAGTCACAGAAGGCAACGTGGAGCGGTGGCGGAGGGGTGCGGCGGCGCGCGCGCCCTCGCCGGCTTCTCTTCTGTCAACCCTATCTAGCCCAAGGGGCTATCCGGGAAAAGAAATTCGGGCGCAGGATGGAGCTAGTTGGTAGAACCGATCTTAACAGACAATGTGGTAACTTGGGGTCGGTTTTCCCTGGAGAACATTCTGAGAGCTAGAGGGTTTAAGATTGGAAGCTGGTCGGTTGTGGTGCCCGCCAGCAGCCCATCTTCGCCAGTCCAGAATTCCCGCAGCAACTCGCCCGAGCCGGCAGCGGGTTCGGGGGCGCTTCCGACAGTGCTTGCACGCGTGCAGGAACGCGTCGTGCAAATTCCTGGCAGCACTCCAGAAGCGCTGCAGGGGGCCCCGCAGAGCCCTCTAGGAAAGACATGTTGTTTTCCAAAACGGATAGCCACGCGAGAGACGGACGTGCACGGGTCTCGTCGCGCAAGCGCCACCCCGGGCGCTACGTCGTATAAATCTTAAACATACATTTCTCTCAATTTTCAAGCTGACATTCGAGAACGCTCTCTCATTAAATCAGGGCACCGATTTTTGTATGTTAAGAGCTCTACGAGAGTCCTGGCGATAACCAGGGTGACGGTTTACCGCCGGCTTCCAGTAATTCCTTCGCGCTGGGGGGCTAGTTGGCAAAGAAATTTCGACGGATGTGGAATTCTTTTGACATGTTTAGATTCGATTTTTCGAAATTTGAACATTCATTTGAGGTTTGGTATTTTTCCTTTCAGATTCGATATTATTCCCGCTCGCCATCTCGATCTCAGGTCGATCTGGTATTTATCACTGCCAAAAAGCATTCCGGCTGGATCGGCTGTTTCGTGTCATCTTGGCAAGTGCTGTCGGTTTTCTGCACTTGCCTCGAGCTGTAGGAGAGCTACAGAGCTGGTAGGCACACCTAATCGATCTAGAGTCGTCAGGCGCGTAACCCCAGCATCTAGATGTCGGAACTCGGTCTGCTACCAGAGCTAGGTCCGCGAAACTATTCGTACTCTTTTTTTGGGAGATGATGCTGAGTTTCTTAACTTAACTCGAGCTGCAGACGAGCTACAGAGCTGTTCGGCACAGCAATCGGAAGGACATCATCAGGCACGCTAGTTCAAAGTATCTAGACGCCTGAACTCGGTCTGCTATCAGAGGTGTGTCCGGAAAACTATTCGTACTATAGAGATGGTGATGATTTTCTTGACTTAGCTCGAGCTGCAGATGAGCTGAGCTGTTCGGCCCAGCAATCGGAAGGAAATCATCAGTCGCGCTAGCTCAAAGTATCTAGACGCCTGAACTCGGTCTGCTACCAGAGCTAGGTCCGAAAAGCTATTCGCACTCTGCATTTGTTAGAGATGGTGATGGTTTTCTTGACCTAACTCGAGCTGCAGATGAGCTGCATAACTCTCCGGCACAGCAGTTATAAGGAAATTGTAGGCGCGCAGCTCAAATTATCTAGACGCCTGAACTCGGTCTGCAATCAGAGCTGGGTCCGACAAGCTATTTGTTTTTTTTAGAGATGGTGATCATTTTTTTGACTTAGCTCGAGCTGGAGATTAGCTACAGAGCTGTTTGTCACATAAACCGAAAGGAAATTATACGGAGGGCTACTCTAAAGTATCTTGACGCCTGAATTCGGTCTGCTACCAGAGCTGAGTCAGAGCTGCAGAGGAGCGACAGAGCTGTTTGGCACAGAACCAGAAGGAATTTATCAGACGCGCTAGTTTCAAGTATCCAGATGCCCGAACTCGTCGCGCTGTCAGAGTTGGAACCAGAAAACTATTCGCACTTTATTAATTTTTTCCAGAGATGACGATGCCTTGCTTGATCTTTCCCCTCCTTTTCCTTCTCCTGCTCCTCCTCCTCCTGCTTCTCTTCTTCACTCTGCTCCATCTCCTTTCTCCTCACTCCTTCTTCTTGTCCACGTCCTCCTCCATGAGACCGGGCCCGTGCGCGCGCAATGCGAGATTGCCGCGCCCGCATTGCACGAGGAAGCTCTACGAGTTCCCGGCGGTGACCAAGGTTGACGGTTTACCGCCGGCTCCCAGTTGGCCCACCCGGCCCGGGCGGACAATGTGTCAACCTGGGTTCGGTTTTTCGAGGATTGTGAGAGATCACCTCGTAGAGCTCTCCGACGAGATGAGCTAAGAGGAATTTGGTTTCGGGGTGGAGCTAGTTGGCCGACCCGGTCAGAACGGACAATGTAACGACCTTGGGTTGGTTTTTCGAAGACTGTCAGAAATTTGACAAGTTATTTTGAGAATCCAAATTTGTACTCCCTGCAATCGATCATGGCGCGTTCGATGGTGCAATTCTGAGAGCTCTAGCTGTCGCACAGCTCTCGCAAATTAGGAGGATCCGTTGGCCACCGGGATGTATGTTTCAATCTGAAGTCGGTTGTTGAGAGATGTTGAGAGATTCGAAGGATCGTTGTGGGATTGCAGATCCTCATTGCCTGCAGTCGATTATGGCATGTATTCTCGGGGCTTTAGGTCTGTATTTCGATCAAAAGATGTTTGGGAATCGCCGTCGAAGAATACCCAAAAAATACACTTTGCGAGTGGAAGCTGATATTCGAGAACACGTTTGTCCTGTTCTCTGGGTTTTATTTTTCTGTGTTGCCAGCTCTACGAGGGTCCCGTTCAGGCCCAGGTCCAGAAGCAGGGTGTTGCGATTTCCAGCTTGGAAGCCAAACGAAACCAACTTGAGACGATCGTTCAGGGACTCCAGGGGCAGGTTCGAGCGGGTTCTGTGGCCAGTGACGCTTCAACGAGGCCTTCTAATATTAGAACGGGTACATATCAGGCTCCTGGAGTTACTTATTTCTCTCCCTCATATATCGAACTCAAGGGATGGGTCACCGACTGGAATGACAGGGATCGTAGGTCTCAGGAGATGCTCATGTGGGAGGATGTGAAGGTGCTCATCGATAATATTTCTAACCACTGTCTTTCAGAGGATGATCGTGTGCATGTGTGTGTTGACGGTACAGAGCGGATCAATGCTGGTCGATACATGTTCGGATCAGCTAAAATCGAATTCAAGCCAGGGACGGACAGGGATATCATATGGCGGGCCAAACGATGCATCGACCTTGTGACGGTACCCCCTGCCAGACGCCCCGCGCCTCCTCCAGGCATCCAGATTGCATCGCCACAGTGCCTCATCGAGAATATGAAGCAGAATGTCAATCCTGAGCTGCTCAAAGTCAGTGTCGAGTGCCCTGCGTGGAAGAGGGGCCACGTCAAGGCAGTTGGGCGCTTCTGCGGCACGCTTCGGAACATGTGTACACATATGGGTATCGATGCCATCGCTGTTCGAGGTGAAATGGGACCGCCCAAATCTTCTATATGGACTGTGCCCACTGCTGCTGGTCAGAGGCCTCTTTTGCTGGCCGAGTTTACCACGACGCGGGCGACGTGGGAGGTATCGAATGAGAGTGTCGAGAGATTGCATCAGCTCATTCCTGCGTTTACAAAAACTAAGGCTGATATCGAGACGGAAGTCAACAGGAGGATGTGACGACGACGACGCCGAACACCGTTCAAGGGGATCCGTCTGGGCAACTGGAACCTCAATCGTGCGGGGTCGGCTAATTTCAAGGGGAACGAGGTCCTGAGGAGCCTCTGCATGCGGGATAGCATCTGGGGTGTTCAGGAATGTCAGAATCTTTTCGGAGGCTCGATGCATATATCAGACGGTGTGGTCTCTATCATATCGTGTGAGTTGTGACGGTAAGTGTGGGTTACTATTTAACAAAGAGTGGAGTGCAGGTGTGCGTGAATCACTGTGTCAGTATGAACGATTCTGTGTGGTGGTCTTCGGTGGTGGGAGTGCTCCTGTGATAGTTGCCTGTGCGCGTCTTCCCGACCCCAGCGTCGAGAACGCAGTAGACGTGCAGTGTGGGGTTTGGACACACTCGAGGCGGTCAATTTCAGTCTACGCAGCCGCTGGAAAAGGGCGACTGTTTCTGTGCTGCTCGGTGCCAATGTCGAGCTACCCCCATCTACCCAGCTGCAGTGCTCACGCACTGGGACGGTCTATGAGGCGGTGGGATGTGCTACCAAGGGGGAGATGAGGACCTGTGAGGAGGGAGGTGCACAACGGGAGAGGAGGGATGTACGACAGCACCCCCCCTGCGAGCGTGTTCTTTGCGTTTTAGGGCGCCTGGGGATGAAGGCTGTCAATTCGTTCTTGCCACGACGACTACACGCATGGGAGAGTTTCGGAACATCTCGGTGGGGGACGTGTAAGAAGGTTATTAGCTACATGTTTGTTCCTAGGACGTGATCGATAAGATGACGGTTGCAACGATTATGAGTAATGGGGGAAAGACAAATCGTAGTCGTCTTAGTGACCACTGCCTGCTTCAGGGTACTTTTAGTGATCCAGGTGTTGATCTGGTCAAACGTAGCATCCCGACGGCAGCTCGTGAAAAGAGTCTGGTGGGCTATAAAACTGTGAATTGGGGGGACCTCAATATGACACGAAATGAAATCGATCGGGTCTTACGAGATGCCAACACTATTTGTTCTCCTGGGGACCTTGTGTCGATTACTATTCGGGCATGTACTGATCAGGAGGAAATCCGATTCACGACTGCCACCGCGGGACGGGGGCTACCGCCAGGTAGACCTGCTGAGCTCACAGCTTGCCAGGAGATTCTGCGACAGAAGACTTTGCCAGTGGCAGTGGGCGTACCCTCTTTGCGCAGACGTGCCAACCGACTTCGGGGGGAATATCGTGCGGCGTTGGCCGCGTGGTCCCCCCCCAGCTGGCAGGCGCAAAGTACGTCACAATATCAAGCATTTTATTGTGCAGGGACGGATATCAGAGGACAGGGAGGAGTGGGTGGAGAAGATCAAAGCGTACACCAGAGAAAGATATTCTTCGGAGGAGGTCAGAGGACGGGATGTGGAGATGTTGGAGGAGTTGAGGAAGGATGCACATCAGAACCTATGTGACGGGTATTGCACGGAAGGACTGTCAATGGCGGTGGCGTGCCAGGCACGGTCACGTCTCAAGTCCATGCGCGCCACAGGTCCCGACAGGCTGCCTTGCGAACTACTCAAGGCATTGCCGTGGGCGGCGTTGCGCAGTGTAGCTCGAATGTTTGATGAGATATTTCGTTTGACGCGGCAGTTCCGCAAGACTGGAGGCAAATTTTGATTGCCTTCATGCCCAAGCTTCCGAGCTTGACATCATTGACAGATGCACGGTACCTCTGTCTGCAAACCAGCCTCAGCCGTTGGTGCTCTGCTTGTGTGGTGATCCTGGTCGAACAATTTGTCTCTCGGGCTGGGCTCATGGGACCTCTGGGCATCTATGGCTTCCAGGAGGGACGTAAGACGGTGGAAATCGTAGGGGCCCTCAAGGCTCTTGCTCAACATGGGTACATCCGGGGAAAGGGTCAAACGGTCCATATTGCAAATGCCGATATCAAACAAGCGTTTGACCACTGCAGCCTTCAAAATGCTAGGAGAGCTATGTGTCATGCTAATATTCCTGTTTATCTTCAGTATGCGTTGCTTGCACCACTGGTTTGCACTACGGGGTCGTTAGTTGTCGAGGGTATGGCCATTCACGATATCAACTGGGACGTCTGTATCAGGACGGGCGGCCCTGAGGGGCCTCTTCTATTCAATCTTATCATATGTGCCATGTGGGGACCAATATTTCGTGAGTGGGACAGTCGAGGAGTGGGGTATGTGCTGGAGGGTGTCTGTGGAGAGTACGAGCGACGGACAGTCGTGAACCACTTTGTGTGGGCGGACAATTGCTACCTTGTGTCTGCCTCCTCAACCATGCTGGCTCAGATGATTCACGATCTAACCCTGCCATCACACGACTGGGGGATGAGGTGGAATTGCGAGAGTGGGCGGAGATGGACATATACCTGCCAGTGAGGATTTGATTCTCCCTGCATGCTCTGGGTATCAGGGCTTCAGTCTGCGACGTGTGTGTAGATTGAAAGTATCGGTTCATGAGATATATTCTACCTACCTATTGCCTGCACATCCTGATGTAGAGTATCGCATCAAAGAGGCTCGTGCTTGCTTCATCGGACAGGCGGATTTCTTTCGTAACAGAGCGGTTGCTGTTCGTGATAAATTTTATCGTTATCAGGATAAGGTGCAGAATATGGCTTTATATTGTCTCGAGACATGTACTGCAGATACCTCCTCATTACACATGCTCAATGCCTTCGAGGGTTGGTGTTTGTGCCGTATGTTTCGACGGCCAAGGAGGGAGGAGGAGACGATGGCGGACTGGAACCGACGACGGTACCATGAGGCCAGAGAGCAGTATCGATCCTACGGATTTGCGACGTTGGTGCAGCGCTTTCTGCGTACGGTGTGGAACTCCGCCAAGGATGCTGCTAATGTTGTTTCTGTCTGGCGTGCTGATTCTCATGAGGATATTTCTTCGACGCAGCGTACCTGGCGAGACCACCGCGTGATTACGGTTGCATATGGCCCACTGTGGGACAGACTCAGGACGGATGCTTCCGAGTTCCTGCGGGGGATCTTTCGCTTCCAGGAGGCTTCGCAGCTCAAGAGGAGACACGCCAGTTCAGGTAAAGCTGTTGGCCAGAGATGCTGGCTATTTTCTTTCTGTGAATTCTACGGGCTCAAATGGTGGGAGTCCTTTGTGCCGACAGATTCAGGTTGCATTCAGTTCTGCGAGCATATGTGTACACGGACGATGCTGAGCTATTTCCAGAAAAGAAAAGGGTGCGGTACACCAGGTAGGCCCTGCAGGATGTGCATACTATCACACAAAATGACCTGCACACATATGGGGCTCAAGAGGGGACTCCAGCTTGCAACGACAAACTGGCCAAACGTATTGCGCTGCAGAATATGAAGGAGGTTGTGTGCGACCTCGACTCTTTCGGGATCCTGGTGTACATCTCTGGGGACAGTCTTCTGGTGGTGTCTTGGCTTCAGGGTGTCTGGAGGGTGCTGAATCGTACCTATCAAGATAGGATTAACAGAATGATACACCAATTGGACAACCTGTGTCAGAGATTCGGTATTAGACCAGCCTCCCATGGGAGGGAAATTGTTGACCACACATACAGGGAATGGAACATGCGTGCAGATGTACTCACTCATACGGCCCGCGTCGGGCCACCAGTCTATCGGGACAGGATAGGGCCCTACGCCCCACAGTTAGATCAGGTGTTTCGAGTGTGTGCCATCAGAGCTGGATTCGATGGTGGCGTCTCTTGCGACGGCGTGGGCGTCGGATGCTGGATTGATGTTGGACGTATATCGAGACTCTCAAGGCAACCACTCAGCCATGATATCATTTGGACAGAGGTGTCTAGTGCGGCGTTCTCGATTGACCCAACTTCGACGGTGACAGATGCCGAGATCTCGGCCGTTGAGCATACGATTATGATCTTGCCGCGGGCTGTGCACGCGTATTTCGGATTTGAGATGATGTGAATAAGTGATTGTTGCTCACTCATGCCATGCTTGTGTGTGTGTGTGTGTGTCGTGCGTGCGTGCTTGACCTCTAATCCTCCTAATAAGAGCTTTGGCCACCGCCTCCCTGATGGTTTGGATCGGCGAGGCTTCCGCCTGCTCCCGATACGCCCGTCCCTTGCTCCGACTAGGCTGGAAAGCCTGCACAGTCGACCGCAAAGTCCGCAAAAAACCTGGTTGACGGTTTACCGCCAGCTCCCAGTTCATAAGTCGTTTTGGGAAATTCGATTTTTATCCTCTGTAGTGGATCATGGGGCGTTCGGCAGTGAAAGTATCATGGCTGTAGCTGCTGTGTAGCTCTCGAAAATTAGGGTGGGAGCATCGGCGGTCGGAATGCAGTTTTCGATGATAATGGTTTCGTAAACTTAACGAAAGAAGCAAGCGAACCATACAGTGCAAGCCTTATTCTCGCACCTGGAGTCGGTCATGTCGCGTCTGCCAGTTCAATTCTCGGGTCCGTAGCTGCAGTATTGCTATCGATACATTGGCAGAACCGACGTCGTATAAAACTCGAAAATACATTTTGTGAGTTTTGAAGCTTACATTCGAGACCGCTCTTTCCTTGTCATCTGCGTGCTGATTTGCATGTTGAGAGCTCTACGGGGGTCCCGGCGGTAACCAGGTTGACGGTTTACCGCCGGCTCCCAGTGACTCGTAGAGCTTCCCTAAGAGCGTTTGCGGCGAAGCTAGAAGAGTAATTCCGGCGCGCTCTGGGCTAGTTGGCAAAGAAATCTCGACGACAGTTTTTGCTTATTTAGACTTATTCAAATTGAACTTCTCGAAATTAAACAATTCGTTAGAGCTTTCTAGTGTTTTTTTCCTCATCTTCGATCTTATTCCCGCTCGTCATCTGAATCTCAGGTCGATCGGGTACCTATTACTGCAAAAAGGAATCCCGGCGGGGATCGGCTGTACGGGTCAACTTGGCAGTTTTTTCGTACAAAAACATAGAGCTGTAGAAGAGCTACAGAGCTGACAGGCACAGCTAAAGCATCTATAATCATCAGATGCATTTGTTTCAAGTTTCTAGATGTCTGAACTCGGTCTGCTACCAGAACTGTGTCCGCGAAACTATTTATGCTGTTGGTTTTTTTGTGAACCTAAAACGAGCTGCAGTGAGGCTAGAGAGCTGACAGGCACATCTTGTTCATTTAAAATCACCAGGCGCGCTATTCTCAAGTATCTAGATGTCCGAAATCGGTTCACTGCCAGAGCTCGGACCAACAAACTGTTCGTACCCTGTTTTGTTAGATGAGGCTTTTCTTGTCTTAGCTCGAACGCAAGATGAGCTACAGAGCTGTCTGGCACAGCAATCGAAAGAGATCCACCAGGAGCGCTAATCTGAAGTATCTGGATGCCCGAACTCGCTCTGCTACCAGAGCTGGGTCCGAAATTCTACTCGTGCTCTGTTCATTTTTTCAGAGATGATCATAGTTTTCTTGACTTAACTCGAGCTGCAGATGAGCTGCAGAGCAGTTGGCAAGTTGCTCCGGCCGCAGCCCTTGGCGCGAGAGTGTCCTCAGGCGAGACTCTTTGTCGTGCGAGAGTCAGAGCCAACGCCGCGGCGAAGCCGGCCATCGTCTCCATCGCGGCCGCCCAGGAAATCTTGCCCTTGTGCGTGCTCCCGCCGCGGGGGCAATGTGTGCGCGTGGCCGCGCATGACGCGCGGGAGTTGTATTTCTGGCCTGCGCGGTGTCTGAGACGAGGCAGGGCGTCGCAGACTCTGTCGCGAGCATCTTGTCCTTCGATGTCAGCCCGCCCGGGCGCTGTATGTAGGGGCCCCCAAGAGAGATGTTCTCTGGGTCTGCGCGTGGGACTTGCTCGATGGGGCCTCCCCGCGTGCTTCGTGGAGCTTCGACGAGCGATTGTTGTCCATGTCTTTAGCTCGCATGGGCGTCGAGGAACACCTTCGGGGCGACGCGAAGGACGCGGCTTCCCTGATGTTCCAGGATGAAGGCGGGGAGTATTCGCTTGCGAAGGGTCCTTCGCTTGTGGCGGTGGACAAGCGAACGCTGGCGGCGATGGGGTGCCATGTGGTGATGATGATGGCGCCCAACGATTCTGGCCTCTGGCGGTGATTCGCAGCCTCTGGCGCGAACCAGCATGGGGGGCGGTCGGTTTGGCGGCTGCTGGGGGCGACCAGCATTCGGGGTGTCTGGTCGCGGTGCCAGCTCGGGGCAGCGGCAGCACTCGATGCTAGGGGCGCCTCTGAAAGCGGGGCGTCTCGCTGAGCCTGCGCGCGGACGTCGGCGAACGCGGCGCGTGCTTCAACCATGCCAGAGAAAACTACACCTATCCCTTTTCGGCTTTTGGTTTTTTTTTTTTTTTTTTTTTTTTTTTTTTTTTTTTTTTTTTTTTTTTTTTTTCAAAAAAAAAAAAAATAAAAAAAAAAAAAATCTCTCTCCCCCTTCCCAACTACTGCTGCAACTACTTCGGCGACTCGTACTGATACTGCTACTACTGCTACTGCTACTACCACCAGGGCTACTGTTATTGACCTTCCACAGCTACATCAACTTAAAGTAGCACTGCTACCGTTGCCGGTGCTGACGTTGCTATTACAGCATCTGCTACCACTACCGCTGTCAATTCCACTACTACTAAAATTGCAGATACTTCCACTACTACGGCGACGACAACGGCGACGACGACTTCGACGGCGGCGGGGACGGAGACGACGACGGCGAGGAAAACGACGACGGTGACGACGACGACGGCGGCGGCGGCGGCGGCGGTGCGACGACGACGACGGCGTCGACGACGACGATGGCGGTGACGGCGGCGACGGCGACGGCGACGGCGGCGACGGCGGCGACGAGGGCGACGGCGATGGCGACGACGACGGCGGTGGCGGCTGCGGCAGTGGTGGCGGCGGAGTCGACGACGGCGATGACGTCGACGACGACGACGGCGGCGACGACGGTGGCGGCGGCGGCGACGGTTATTGTGATAATCTTGGCCTTGGTGGACCGGTCAGGCTCCCTCGAACCTCCTCGGGGGCATTTGCGGAGCTCCCTGCTCGAGGTTGCGAGCTCCCCAGGCCTGCTCTCCAGCATCTTCGCAAGCGCCCCCCTCAGGCATGTCACGCACTTTTCCAGAATAGCCTTCTGAAGGCTAATCAGATTTCAGACTCAGATGCCAGAGCCGCAGGGTAGCCCCGGAGCGCGTTCCGGCTTCCCGCAGGAGACCCCCTTTCGCCGCCCGCGAGCCTCTACGTCCCGACAGGATTATCTTCAGCGTTTGCCAATGCGCGTGCCCGGGAGCTCTCCAGAAGCTCCTTCGGAAGCTCCTTCCATGAGCTTCCAGAGTTCCTTTGAGACGCCTTCGCGCGCTGCTGACGCTTTTGAGAGCCTGACGAGCAACTCGGGTCCGCGGCTGCCGCGGCTGCGGGGGGTGCGGGTCCGGCGTGCGCGCCCATCGTGGGTCGAGTTTGCGTGCGAAGGTGCTGCTGGCGGAACGCGAGGTGATCTTTGGGGGCCGCAATTATACCGACGCCTCGCAGGGAAACGCGGGGCGCGGCGTGGTGTTCGAGCGCGCTGTCCGAGCCGGGTGCGACGCAGTAGCTGGACTGTTCAAACTTGATTTCCGATTGGGGCGCAGAGTTCACGGATGGGGTTGGAGTTCCAATGCCGCCAACCAACGCGTCCCCGCGGGGAGGCGGTGTGTTGACAGGCGTGCGTGCTGGTGAGGTGCGGTCGTTGCGGCGGTCCAGGCGCCGTGTCCAGGCCGCCGGGCCCGCTCCCTCCGTGAGCCGGTCCCCGCTGGTCGGCGGGGGCAGGGTCGTGGGCCTGGGGCCCGCGCCCTGGCCCAGGGACCCAAGCGCGACTTTCTCTGTGGGTGGTCTCCCCCCGTCGGGCGCCCGGCCCCTCTTTCAGGGGCCCGGCCCTTCTCTTGGGCGCTGGCCAGCGGCCGGGTTTCGTGGCTCTTTTTCGCTTCATCCCGCTTGAGAGCGTTGCGGTGGGGCCGCGGCGCGAGGGTCGCTCGACGCCGCCGCTGTCGGCTCCATGTCAGAGCCCCCCCTTCCCCTTCGAGCGGGTGGGGGGGCCCGGCCCGGGCTCGGGCGCGCAAGGGCCCCAGGTGGCCCCAGGGCCAGGGGTCTCGCTTTGCCTTCCTGGGCGGCCCCCAGCGGGCCTAGGTTTCTAGTGGGGCCTCCGTCATCCGTCTTCAGCCCCTTCCATGAGATTTTATTGTGTGTCTTCAATTCAGTGCCATGTTATGCAGTTCTTGCCAGATTCCGCGCTTCCCCTCCACTCTAGTCTCTAGTTCCTTCCCATGAGTATGTAGGGTTTGGCTCCATTGTGGAGTTCTTGCAACATGTCATCCCCATGCCGATTCTGTTGGGATTACTCCAAGTTCTATACCGTTCCTATCTGTCCCTTGCTCGCTATCCGTGAGAAGGGCCCACCAGGTCTCCCACCGTTCTATTGCAGAGTAGGTTCCTTCGCGCTTCCTATGCAGTCACTAATCGATGTCGTGCCCTCCCTGTGCAGTTCCTCTTAGGCCTCTGGCTATCCCTGTGCAATCCTTGTTGGACCCACCACCATCCCAGCTCACTTAAGGATGGGCCCCAGCATCATCATACTGGAGTGCCTACTAGGTCCCTGACGACCCCTTTACAGTTTCCATTCGAATCCTTCTTGGCATTTTTGTTTTAGGCCCCGTATCATTCCGTGTCTAGTTCGTATTCGACCCTTTCTCCTTTCTCCTTCTTGGTCTATCAACTACTCTGCCGCAAATCCAGCCGACAGGGGCCGCGTCTGGGACGTCCCATCTAACCGGTCAAAAAGAATGCGGAATCAAGTCCCTTCGTTTCAGCTGCGGCGTTCTATCGACGACGCTGCAGAATGCGTGGCCGGAATTGGCGCAGCGCGCGTCCCGCGCGAAAGACCAAACTTCGCTTTTTCCCAGGCGCCGCGTACAATTTTTCAATACAAATGAGCTCCCGCTCGGGCCTGGCGCACATCTTTTGCGCGCAATGTCGTCGACGCGGGAGCGGGCGAACATGTTGCCCTCGCCGCCCAGCTTTCGCTTCAAAGTGGCGCTCCCACGTCCACGCGTCGCACATTTTTGAGGGGCCCGCTCCAGTGGGCGACGAAGTATCGCCATCGCCAGAGCTCCGTGCGCTTTGTGCTCAGAAGCGGCGTTCTGGCTGGTGCGCGGCGCGGGGCTCGCTCGCCGAATCGCATCGAGGAGACAGCGGCAGCGGGGCTGCCCGAGAGCGGGCGACGTGCCGACATCGTCCAAGCTCCACACAGTGTGTGGGTGCAGGCTGCGGGGGTGATCCAGCGTGGCGCAAGCTTCCTTGTCGCCGCGCCGATCGGAAGTCGTGCCGCTCCCGCACCTGCGCGGCCCGCGTAGTCTTCCCTTCGCCGAAGCGTCGGACGCGGGGCAGCGCGCGAGCGCCTTCTATTTGCGATGTGGGGGCCCGTTTGAATCCCAATTTCACATTGCGCCACACTCGATTATGATGATTCTTATGTTTTGGGAAATCGCGTGGAGACCGGTGGGGCCATTCCATTCCCTAGAGCTAACTTTCTTGAGAGCCGCTATGGTTTCCTCTTAAGTTCGATACCATCCCTAACCATGCCCAAACAGACTCTGTTAGGCCTTGCCCCCCTTGTAGATGTCGAAGGCCTTGCGGTTTGCGCCGCCGATCATGAAGGGCGGCGACGACGGCGACAACGGCGATTGCGACGACGACGCTGACGCTCCGCTCTAGAGCAACAAGTTTTCCTAGGGGGGGGTTGCTCCTTCCGGGAGGGGGGGGGGGTCGCGCCCCCCAGGCCTCCCCCCCCCGGGCCCCCCATTTCCCACCCCCTTTGTGGGGAAGGGGTCGAAAGGGGGGGCTTCGCTTTGACTCGATTGCGACGGTTCTCAATTTCCATCTGGTTGGAAGTGTTGGGGGGGCGGCGGCGGCGGCGACAACGACGGCGAGGGAAAACCCTCTTCGTGCCCGCCGACGGGGTTGGCGGAGTTCTTGTTCCTTTATTTGCCATCTTTATATGTTTCCGTTCATATTCTTCAGAATTTGTACGCAGTTCTTTTGTGGCAGTTCGCTAGCCACGTCAAGTTCCCAACCTGCCTTTTTCTATCCGAATTGAGCGCCTTGTCGGGGCCCTAACCATCCCAGGGTTCCCCCCCTTGAATTCTTCACTACCTTTTAGTGTTTTTACACCCTACCCTCTCTATGCAGCTCTTTTTAGGTATTTCTTGTAGCGTTTTTCCCTACCATCCCAGCTCAGCTTCCTATGACGCCCAGTTCCATAATTGTGGGGTCTTCGCTTGGTCCCCTAGTACGTGTGTGAGATTCCAAGTCGACTCCTCACAATCACTATGCAGTTACTATTTGGCCGCTTCCCGTCCCTGTGCAGCGTCTATTAGGTTCCTTATCATCACCACGCAGTTCTATCTCGGCTCCTTACCAATCGTATGCAAGCTTTATCAGGTCCTCTACCATCCTCACGCAGTTCCCCTTCGGTCGCTCATCATCATTGCGCAGTTTTTTTGTTTAAAACATTGTCTTTAACTACCCCTGTTTAATTGAATGCAGCATTTTGAACAATGGTCTTTAACTACCCCTTTTCAAGTGATAGCAGCAATTCGCTGTCTTGGTGCGCACATGTATGTTGTTTTGTAAAAAGTCCCAATGGATTCTTCCTACACTATCACTTCCATAAGCTTGTGGTGGTGTCGGTCATTGCGCCGTTGCGAGTGTGCCTACCCCCCAGAATCCGGAGCGGGACCCGCAGGAACAAACTGGACACCTGGGTAAGTTCAAGTATTAGTGGTGCTCTTCTTTCGGGCAAGTCGGCCCCCGAACTTCTTCGCAACTCGCGCCAATTTCTCCAGCGGGCACCGCGTGACTGGATTGACGAATGTGGTATTTGGTATTTCGGTCTAGCGCAATGCTTTCGGAACTTCAGCAGCCAGTGCGCGTGTCAGGTGTCAGTGCTGCGATGTAATGTTTTGGGCACAGCGTGTTCGGAGCGTGCAATGACGTGTGGATATATCGGCAGGTGCCGCGTGTGTGAAGGATTTGTCATGTCATGCGTATGTGTGAAACCATACAGGCTCGGGGTGGGGAGTGGTCAGTGATACGAAATGGGATTGCTCTTGGGCTGCCTTGGAGTCATTTTGGTTTGGCCTAGAGTGCATTCGGTTCGATTTTCCGTTTTCTGAAGGCGAAGTCTGATGACGCCCTGGGCGAAACAGAACCCACGCCAGGGGGCCAATCCAGGCAAACTGGGAAACACTCAGGCGAAATTGCACCCACACGTGGGGAATTGGGAGGACTTCTTCGGCGAGACAGGCCCTGAACCAAACTATACCAGTGGCCCAATCCGGGGCAACATTTTTCGGTGACGCACCACTGGCGAAGGCCAACATGTGCCAGATCACGGGCCACTCAAGGCCAAGTCTGATCTTCGCAAGTCAAACTGGCAAACTCCATCCACTTGGATGGCCTTGCGACATCCTCGGGGGCTCGTGCTTTCGAGTTCAAGGTGTTGTTTTTGGGGTTGGTCTCACGAACGTGACCAAAGAACCTTCACTCATTGTTTGTAAAACGGGGGGCTCTGCTCAGCGCGGCGTCTTATCGGCTGGTTTCTTTCATTCCGTGGTTGGCCAGGATGAATTTCATGGGGTCTTGTCAGTGCTAACGCTGCCCACTAGGCGTGTAATGCCATGATTTGATTTCACGCGGTGACGTTTCACACCATGAGGATGGTTGAACTGGCGTTCTACGTCTCGGGCATTTCTGCTAGATCTTCTTGTTCCGTCGACATGGGCTGATATTTAGTTTTCTTTGCAAGGCGCTAGTGCCACGTTTGTGCTTGCAACGAGTGGGGCCTTTGACTCGATGCCTGCAGTTTCAACGTTCTATAGAGTTTTTAATTCAATCGGGGTTCTTTTTCAATTGTCGCATTCAAGATCATTTCCGTTGCTGCTTTGATAGTTGTCCATTCCTTTGCATCAGTGTTTTTTTTTGTGATGGTGCTGTGGATCGGAGGAAGGTTGTGTTGTATTGCCTGCTGTCCGTGGTTTTTTGTCGCATTTGCGAGATGGTACCCTGTGTTCAGCTGGGCAGGGCGGGAGTATCCAGTGTGGGGC
>CAUYUJ010001070.1:60000-70000 GCA_963575745.1 Prorocentrum cordatum
GTGGCTCACTGTGGCTTAGCAATCTTTTGTTTGTAATGTCCACAGCTTGCGGTTTCCTGTTGACACAGCGTGTGTTCGATCCCTATTCGTCACGTAAGCTGCAGGCAGCATCATGCCGACCATATCCCGAGTCCCAAAGCACCTGTAGTGAGAAGCCAGCATCCACAACGACGCCCCCTCCCTGTACCCCTTCCGAAGCTTTAGCCTGGGCCTTGCATTTCGTCGGGTTCGCCTTGAGCACCTCGGTCTGCATCGCGGCTCTCAGCATGGTTACCGTACTCTTCGGCGCTGTCCGCGGCTGCGCAACCAGCGCCGGTGCCTCCTGCGAAAGCGGTGATCCCCCTGAACCTCAAAACCACGATGGATCAAAAGGCTCCTGCAACGAAGGCATCCCCACCATTACCTCCTTTTCCTACAAGAAGAGCCACCTTTTTGGCCCGTCCCCTTTCAGGCGTCATCACCAGATGGACCAGAGCTGGCCGCAGCACGTCTCCCCCGCGAGAGGCCGTGCTCTGTCCGGAGACGCCCGCTCCTCTGCCGCGGGGTCCGCCTGTGCGCGTGCCGACGTGGCCTCGTCGAGCCGGCGAAGAGCGTACTGCCATGTCCTTGTCGGCGTGTCCTCGTCCGACGGGTGCCGACTGTCTCCTCGTCGGACGCGTGCCGACATGGCCTCGTCGAGTGCGCCCAGGTCCACGTTCGCCTGCCATCATCTCCTCGGACAACTCAGATGTGCGCGCTTTGAGGGGCGCCCTGTCGACGCCGAGCGCGGCAATCCGCAACTCCCTCACTTTCCCCTGCCCTCCGCTGCATCGCGCTGCCATGCACTTCTGCAGCTGCGGAGGCCATGGTGATGTTTGCGACATTATCCTCCTGTCTCACGGAAAGACGAGGCCAGAGTCCGACAGCAGTCTAAGCACTCTGTGCTTAGTTGTCAGAGCGGTTTTGGCCTATTTGGAAGATGTTTTCACGTGATTCGGTGCGGCCTTAACGTTTTCTTCTGAGCTGTTCCTCCCAGTAATTCGGGCCCACTTCTGTAGATGCGACCTTGCAAATCCGAAATCCCAGAAGCCACTACTCCCCTTGTCCCCCTCAACCGTCCCTCTCTCTGGACCCTCCCCTTCTTCCTCCCATCCCCCCTGCTCTTGACCCTGCGACCGCAAGGTGCCAAGATGGCGCCCAAGCGACCAGCTCCCCTGACAGATGCTGCCATTGGAGCGCCAGGGTCCCCAGCTGCTGGGCGGAAGATAAGTGTGAGGCAGGCATCAGGAAGAGGTTGGCCAATGCCAGCGACCCCAGAGCGCGGTAAAACGTGGATGCCAGAGATGAAGCCAGAGTGCCATGAGAAAGCTGGCGGCAGATGCGTGGTTACGCGTACACGCACACAGACACGTTTACACAAAGATGATCGTGCATGCATGCCAACATGTTTGTAGACATGCATAGAAACACTAGGAAGAGCAAGCGTCTGGATAGGCAGCCGAACACCAGGTCGGCCGATGCGCAGTGTTCTGCCACCGTGCCCTGACACCTCGTACTCCCCCTGCATCGTAGTTCGATGCGCGGGTACTTGCACGCAGCATTGCGCGATTCATTTGTGCATGCACGTGCACATGCTTCGCCCTCTGCAGGCGCCTCCCGCACTGGGACCATGGGGTTGGACTCGTAAGCTTTAGGTTTGTGTTGTTCTGCCTTTGCTATTTGGTCACGCTTCTTTTTTCTCAACCATCCTGTGGTGTTGGGTCCCCGTTCTGAAGAGACGGTCCCCGCGTTCTCCTCCCGCTTCCTCCCTCCCTCCTCTCCCTCCTCCCTCTTCCCCCTCCTCCTTCATCCCTGCGTTTCACCCACCCAGTGCAGCGCATCGTGGCGCATAGGGAGCTCCACCGAAGGCCCCAGCGGCAGGGTTCGCATGGCGGCCCCGCGTTTTGGCGCACCCCTCACACGGTTCGTGGCCACAGGGAGCTCCACCGAAGGCCCCAGTGGCCGGGTTCGACTAGCGGCCCCGCTCCATTTTGGCGCACCCCTCATACGGTAGAGGCCGTGGGCTGGGGCTTGGGAGCTTTTCTTGCTGCGCTTCTCCTTCTTTCCTTGCTCTTCTTGACTTTCCCTGGGTCCTGCCAAACGTAGCTGTCGCCACGTCTGCGGCCTCGGGGGAGTCCCGCGGAGCGGGGCACTGCTCCCCGTACCCTGCCGCACGTCGAAGCGTTGCTTCCTCCTGGGCCTCTTGGGGGTCCCATGCAGCGGCGCGACACGGGCACCCGACTGAGGACCACGCCGAACGATGAAGTGTCGCCACCTTCTGTGCCTGTGCGGAGTGCCGTGGAGGGGCATGGTACAGGCACCCCTCGAAGACCTCGCCTCCCTGGGTGATTGTCTTGGGCAGACAGCAGAAATGTGTGGAAATCCCGCTAGACGTCTAATAGACATTCGGACACGTCCCAACGTGTCGAGGGCACAGTGACGGATGACGCCTTCATTCATGAAAAAAGCGTCAGGCGTCTGTTGACACATTACATGTGATATCCTCACATACACATGTGCTTGCATTTGAACACGAACGCCCAGGTCTTCGTAGCCCAGGTCTTCGTAGCCTGGTGGTCCCACAAAGGGGCAAGCGGATACTGGCGTATGCAATGCTGGCCCGGCAACTCGACTTCGGATGCAGACATCCGCCGAATTCGTATAAAGCCGAGCTACGGGATACATCGATACAATGTTTTTAGGCATATTGCGAAGGACAGTGCATTTCTCTCGACGACAAGCGTGACTCTGCAACGTTGGTTGGCGATTGGACGTGTGAGTGACACGTAGTTAGCATGAGTACTTCTACGTACTCGCAGGAATTCCCAATCTGTGCCACGGCCACCACTACTTGGCAATAGGTTCAAAGCCCATCACCTCTCAGGTATGTGTCCTCCGTTACGTTTGCTCACATGGGCTCCGCGCAGTGTGGTGACTGTTTATTTTTGACGCCACAGATTGGTACCCCGATTGTTCCCTCGTTGTAGCCTCAGACACGATGGACTTTCCAGGATGCTTTGTTTGAGACACTGAGCCCCTCGCTTGCACGGTGGGTTTTGTCTTCCTTCCTGAGTTGGACGGGCGTGTGGATCAGAAGTGGTGCGATGTTTTCCTCTAATGAGGGGGGACGTGAGAGAGGCGGAGGGGAACACGAGGAGGATGAGGAGGATGAGGGGGAGGAGGAGGAGGAGGAGGAGGAGGAGGAGGATGAGACGGGAGATTCTTCCGTACTATAGGTCGAGACAGTATTGGTGATGAGTGGTTTTAGCACGGGGAGGCTTTCGAGCAGCAGTCGGAGCAGGAACATACACCTGGTGTTGCCAGAAGCGTCGCTGACCCGGAGTGTCCGCAGAACTTCCAGGGTGGCCACCCACAGCCTCCAGAGTACCGCTCACGACGCCCATCAGGCCCCAGAGGCTTTGCACCAGGGAAGTACTGGGCAACTCACGAGTCATTCAGCAGGACTTGGAGGAGCAGCAGCAACCATACGAGGAGGACGAGGCAAGCAGCAGCGTGACGGCCCAGGTCTCACGTCGCCCTCGCCGCCGCAGAGGCAGTGCCCTCCGCCCTCTGAACCACCCTCTGGTGAGAGGTGAGATCGCATGCGTCCTCTTCCTCTCCATCTTTTCCCTACTCTTCGTGCTATCCCTCCTCCACCTTCCCGCTGCTGCTGCTGCTGCTGCTGCTGCTGCTTTTCGTCACTCTCCCCCTCTCCCTGCTCCTCGTGCTCCTGGCTCTTCCTTTCCCTTCGGCTCCCCCCTCCTCCAACTCTTCCTCCTCCCCCCTGCTGGTGCTCCTCTTCTCGACCCCTCCTCAACTACTCCTTCTTCTCCTCTGCCTCTCCTGCTCCTCCCCATATCTTCCGAGAACGCTCAAGATCTCCGTAGAATCGAAGAGTTTTGAGGAGCCGCCTGAACACCTCTCCAACTCCGCTCCTCCCCTCCTCCCTCCTGCTTCTCCTGATCTCCTCCTCCTCCTCGGCGTTTTCCTCGGCTTCAGTTGACTGCCTCCTGCAAATGGGCCCTGGCGCACTCGAAGCCTGCCACTTCAGCCACGCGCATGGCTTGGTGTTTTCCCCCCAGGTGGGCCGATCGCGGCGTGGGCGCGATGTTCAGTGGGCTTGCGGCCTGGCTCACCCACCCACCCGCTTGCCCGGCTTACCTGGCCATGGTCTCCTTCCCAGAGATCATTCCCGCTTGCTTGGCTCTGCGGCCACTCCTGGCCTGTCTCGGGGCACCTCCCGCCCCGACATGAGCGGACGCGTGCTCCGCTCACCTGCTCACCGAGGGGCCACCGTGCTCGGTTCACTCGTGGCCTACTCGGTGCTCAATATCGTGATGGATGGGTGGCCCCGTTGCCGCCCTGTGGCCCCAGGGGGAGGACGAAGACGAGGAACATGGGGACGAGAAGGTGCCGATTTTCACTTTTCGGGGGGTCCGCGACAAGACTGAACACACAGCCGTTGCTGGTACCATCGCGCGGCCCGATGTGGCCTGCAGTCCGCCTGAGAGGAGCACGAGAAGGAGAGAGGCGGAGGATGTTGAGGGTGAGGCGGAGGATCTTGAGGATGACGAGGGGGAGGCGGAGGGGAATACGAGCAGAAGGAGGAGGAAGAGGGGGAGGGATGCGCCGCAGGATGACGAAGATGATGAGACAGATGACGATGCGGAAGAGGATGATGATGATGCTGATGATGATGCTGATGCTGATGCTGATGCTGATGGCTGCTGCTGCTGATGAGGATGATGATGCTGCTGCTGGTGATGATGATGATGACGAGGACGATCATGATGATGGTGATGATGATGATGATGATGATGATGATGATGATGATGATGATGTTGACGATGACGATGACAATGAGGATGACGATGATGATGATGATGATGATGAGGATGATGATGATGACGATGCTGATGATGCTGATGCTGATGATTATGATGATGATGTTGATCACGACGACGACGATGATGATGCTGCTGATGATGATGATTCTGCTGCTGCTGATGATGATGATGAGGATGATGATGATGGTGATGATGATGATTACGATGCTGGTGCTGGTGCTGGTGATGGTGATGATGCTTCTGATGAAGCTGATGATGATGCTGATGCTGATGCTGCTGTTGATGATGCTGCTGATGCTGATGCTGATGCTGATGATGATGACGATGATGCTGATGATGATGATTATGATGATGATGGTGATGATGATGCTGATGATGATGATGCTGATGATGATGCTTATGATGATGATGATGCTGATGGTGCTGATGATGCTGCTGATGATGATGAAGCTGATGATGATGCTGAGAATGATGCTGATGATGGTGATGATGATGCTGATGATGATGATGCTGATGACGATGATGATGCTGCTGCTGATGGTGATGAGGATGATGATGCCGATGATGATGATGATGCTGATGCTGATGATGATGCTGATGCTGATGATGCTGATGATGATGATGCTGATGATGATGACGACGATGATGATGATGATGATGATGCTGACGATGATTATGCTGATGCTAACGATGACGATGATGATGATGATGATGATGATGGTGATGATGATGATGATGATGATGCTGATGATGATGATGATGATGCTGATGATGATGATGATGATGATGATGATGCTGAGATGATGATGATGATGATGATGATGATGATGATGATGATGATGATGATGATGATGATGATGATGATGATGATGATGATGATGATGATGATGATGATGATGATGATGATGATGATGATGATGATGATGATGATGATGATGATGATGATGATGATGATGATGATGATGATGATGATGATGATGATGATGATGATGATGATGATGATGATGATGATGATGATGATGATGATGATGATGATGATGATGATGATGATGATGATGATGATGATGATGATGATGATGATGATGATGATGATGATGATGATGATGATGATGATGATGATGATGATGATGATGATGATGATGATGATGATGATGATGATCGGAGGAGGGAGGAGGAGGAGGAGGAGGAGGAGGAGAGGAGGAGGAGGAGGAGGAGGGAGGAGGAGGAGGAGGAGGAGGAGGAGGAGGAGGAGGAGGAGGGAGGAGGAGGAGGGAGGAGGAGCATGTTGGCTAGGGGACAAGGCGAAGACGGAGGAGGCCGAGGATGAGGCGGAAGAGGTGTATGAGGCGGAGGAGGAGGAGGAGGAGGAGAAGGAAGAGCAGGAGGTGGAGGAGGCGGAGGCGGATAGGGGAAGAGGCGGGATGACGACGACGGCGGAGACGAGGAGGAGGGTGCTGGAGATAGTGGTGGAAACTTCTTGCTCAAGCAGAGTTTCCCCCTCCTCGGGACTGCTTTTCCGTGGGAGGCCCTTGCTCAGGAGTGTATCCCGCGCCCTCCGGATTTTGTTCTTACCTGGCGGCAGCCGCGGCCCCTGCCGCAGCGGCTGGCGCGGCCTGGAGGAGCGAGGAAGCTGGTTGGCGCGGCTGCAGCGGCGTGGCCGCCACAGCGCCCGCCCGCGCCGCCAGGCCCCCGGGGCCACGGCGGCTGCCGCGACTCCAGGCGCCTCGGCCGCGGGAGCGGCGGAAGTGGCGGCTCCCCCGTTGCGGCGGAAGTGGATGCTGCTGCTGCTACTGCTGATGCTAACTCTGCTGCTGATGCTGATGCTGATGTTGCTGATGCTGCTGATGACGCCGAGGAGATGGAGAAGGTGGAAGGGGAGTCGTGCACTGCCCCAACTGTAGCAGGGCGGCAGGGCCCCCCCCGCGGGCTCCCTCGTTCCTCGGAAGCGGATGCCCAGGTCAGATTTCCGCTAATGGCAGGGTCACCCATGCCTGGCTGGGATCTTGTCCTGGTCGTGAATGCATTGCCACCTCCCCTCATGTTTGGTTAGCGCCTTGTCATTCTCTGCCTGCCAAGCGAGGGGCAACGCCATGACGATGAGGGGATGAAGGATTGGACTGGTGGTCGTAAAGGCTTTCCTTCCCCCCTCTTGCTCTCGCTCCTCCTCCTCTTCTCGTCGCTTCCTCCCCTTCCCCTCCTCCCCTCGCGCCTGTTTCTCCTCGTCGTCGTCGTCCTCCTCTCGCTCCTCCTTCCTCGTCCTCCTGCTCGTCGTCCTCCTCCTCCTGCCGCGCCTTCTCCTCTTCCCTATCCGTTTTCTTTCTTTGTCCTGATCGATACCGTCTCCCCGTCGTACCACCTGACTTGTCGGTTGGGTGGCCTGGGCGTTTCATGGTACATTGGTCTCCACGTTATGATTCGAAGGTTAGGTTTATCCATCGGCGACGCATACGGAGTGAGGTGGTTCTTACGATACGGCCTTCGCCTTCTCGCCGCGCGCATTCATCTTATATGTTTGCAAGGGATCCATGGGAACTTCTCGCTTGTTTCCCTTCAGTAGGTTTTCGCCTTGGAGTGTTCCTGGGTCGCCCGGCTGGTGCTGGGGGGCATCGGTGCGGTAAGAACGAATGCCGCCCGAGGGGCCCGCGCCTCGAGACATTCGCAACTTGCTGAGGTGGTTCGGCCCGTTTCGCATAAGACATGCTCGTCAAGTCTGCGTCCCGAAACGACCAGATTTGACACGGTCCGGCCCGTTCCGCTTGAGACATCCTTGCATCTCTGGGCTCACAGAGGCTCTGCGAGAGGTGGTCTGGCGCGTATCTCCTGAAACATTCTCAAATCTTTTGGGTCGGGGATACCATGACCTGAGATTGCCGGTTGCCTCGTCCGTTTCGATGGGGACATCGTCGCTACGCTAGGCTTGAAGATGCCGTTTGCGAGGTGATGCGGTCAGTTTTGCCTGAGACGTCCCTGCAATTCTGGGCAAAGAGATGCCGCGTGCGAGGGGGTCCAGCCAGTTTCGCATGAGACGTCCCCGCAAATCCGAGCAACCGTTGAGGAGTGCGAATCGAGGGAGGATATGCAGGGGGAGGAGGAGGAATGGCAGGATGACTGAGGACCAGGGGGAGGAAGGATCATGGTCGTATTGCTGTCAGACAAGTACCATTGTTTTCAATGCTCTCGGGGCAATCCTCGTCGCCAAGGCTGGACGCGGTGCCAGGGAGGTGCTAGAGAGGGTTGCCTTCAAAAGAGCTGGGTGCGCCCCATGGCCAACAGAGGGCCATCCTCTGAAGCTCGGGCTCCGAGATGCCCTGACTTGATGTGCTCTGGCTCGTTTCGCTTGAGACGTCCTCACAAGCCTGGACTCCAAGATGTGGTTCGCGAGGTACTCTGGCCCGATTTGCATGAGATCGGAACCCCAGGCTTCGAGATGCCCTGAAATGAGGTGCTCTGGCCCGTTTCGCTTAAGGCGTCCGCACCATTCTGGGTTCCAAGACGGGATTCGTGAGGTACTCAGGCACGTTTCGTCTGAGACATCTTTGGAATCCCTGAGGCACGTTTCGTCTGAGACCGTTGAACCTGAGACGTCCTCACAACTCTGGGTTGAAGATGCGGTTTACGAGGTGCTCAGACCTGTTTCGCTTGAGACATCCTCGGAACCTCGGGTTCCGAGATGCCCTGACTTGAGATGCTCAGTTCCGTTTCACCAGAGACATCCTCATTACGTTATTCGCTTGTGACATCCTCAGAACCCCAGGCTTCAAGATGCCCTGATTTGAGGTGCTCTGATTCGCTTGAAGCGTCCTCACCACTCTGGGTTCCAAGAAGTGGTTCGCGAGGTACTCAGGCACGTTTTGAGTGAGACATCATCGGGATCCCTGGCTCTGACCGTTTTGCCTGAGACGTCCTCGCAACTCTGGGTTGAAGATGCGGTTCGCGAGATGCTCAGGCCCGTATCGCTCGAAACATCCTCGGAACCCCGGGCTCCGAGGTGTCTTGGCTTGAGGCTCTCTGGCCCGCTCGGCTTGAGACATCCTCGCCACTCACACCTCTGGGTTCCAAGATGCGGCTCGCGAGGTGCTCTGGCCTGTTTGGCCTGAGACATCCTCACAACACTCTGGGTTCCAAGACGTGGTCCGCGAGGAGCTCAGGACCGTTTCGCCTCAGCTATCCTCGGGATCCCTGGCTCCGAGGTGCCCTGACTTGAGGTGACCCAGGTGTAAGTGCGCCACGCTTGAAGACGACATCGACGGAGTTGTTGCTGTGTTTGCCCCCGATACCGGGGCAAGTTTGGGACCAGTAGAAAATGACAGAGCAAATGATAAGTCGCCATTAACTCAGATTATGTGCGGGTTGTTTTCAACATAGGGCTCTAGAATTAGTGTTGTCCGCATTTCTGATGTAGGCGAGAAGTCTTTCATGCTGTGGAAATCGCCCCACAGCCACGCGCATGTGTATTCAACTTCCACGGATGGAGGGCGGTTTCTTTTTAAATTGGGGCTTTCGCTTGAGAATTCCCCAGCTGTTGTCACCCGAAGCTTCAACATGTGCAATGGTCACACGGTCGCACTGTGGCCATTTCCGAACTTGGTTTCTCGCTTGAGACTTCTCCAGGCGTTGTTACACAGGGCTTCACTCATCGTGCAGCAATCGCGCGGATGGAGGGTGGTTCCTTGTCAAATGGGTGGCTCGTCAATGGGGCGCTCGCCTTGCAAAGGGGCGCTCCCCGTAGTGAACGAGAATTCCTCTCGCTTCGCGGTGTGCACGCCAGGACCGCGTAGAGTATGCGTGCGCGAGGCCCCAAGAGTCCCTGCCAGCATCCCTCTCCACCAGGGGAGTCGCCCCTGGAAAGACGAACACCCCATGGGCCTGACATTTGGGCGAGGGCCCCGTTTTGAGAAGCAGGCACCCTCCATCCTCTGGGCTGCAAGAGGTGCCAAGTGTTAGCGTATGTTTTTGACGCCTCGCTTCTCCCCACCAGCCCATGCAGAAACAGATCGCCAGGCGAGTTGCCTTGATCAGGGATATGTAGACACATGCAGTGTAAGAGCCGCCGTGGAAGTGTTTTCTCGGAGGTCGCTCGGAGCCGCCTTGGGTCTCTCTTGGGGTCCTCGCGTAGCCACTTGGGGCACTTTTGG
>CAUYUJ010001070.1:75000-105602 GCA_963575745.1 Prorocentrum cordatum
CAGCCAAGAGAGCCGAGCTCATTTTCCACTGGCGCCTCTCGCGAGGAGTGCGCCGTAGCCCTGCTGGCGCACCCGGCCATCTGGAGTCAGACCCGGAGAGGCTATTTCTTCTTTGGAGCTTCGTTACAGTTGACGCGCGTCATGGTTCCCCGACCCCCCCCTTCCCCCGACATGGTCTCGCGGGCCATTGGGCCACTTGGCAACTGGGCCACCGGACCAGGGGCCGAAGGGTCACGTGGCCTCCTTGGCAGGACGGGAGGCCAGCTCATCAGCCTTGCGCTGTCGTCGTCGTTAGTCGATCGTTTCGTTCTTAGGTTCACTCATGTCGTGAATTTCGTACCTGCTTGCCCAGTCACTCAGTAACTTCCGAATGTATAGTTGGGTATACACTGAATGGATCATGACTTGAACCGACCTGGCATAATTGGACCACTTGATACCATCCCCACCTTTCGTCCGGCACACGTTCAGGTACCCGAGCGTTCTGAGTCAGTTTAGTGCATTCAGCCTGTTTGCCAAATTAACCACATGGTAACACACATATGGTGTTACAAGCCCAAAAATCCGTGGGTCGCACATTTTGATTTACATAACTGGGACAGCCTGGGTTCTTTGCTTATCCGTATGTTCACACATCCAGGCCCACGCACGCGCTTGTCCTCACGATTGATTCTCTACTTGTGCATCCTCTGCCCCTGCGTATCTAGACGTAATGCTTCGCAGTGCGAGGTAAACCTGCCCATGCGTATGCATGCTGCCAGTGTGTATGCACTTACACAGCTATATGAAAGGCTGCGCCTTCTGCCGCTGGACCCCAGGCTGAGCCATGTTGTCGATTCCCCTCGCTTCGCGGATTGCTCGTCTGGAGCGCGTGAAGTTTTGGCGTTGCGACCGTCGGGCTCCCCCCCTTTTCTTTTCTCCTCATCTCCTCGCCGTTCCCGTCTCCCTCCCCCGCCGTCTCTATTCCGCTTCGTCTTCATCTTCAGCCTACGCTCCCATAGTATCTTCCTATTTCTACTCATCTTCCTTCGTCTCTCGCTCGTCCTCTTCTTTTTCCTCCGTCTCTTACCTCTCTGCCTCCTCCTCCTCCTCATCCTCTCCCTTTTGGCTCAAGCCCGCTGGCTCTGCCGTCGCGCTCGCGTCCGCCAGCGCGGCCGGCAAGAAAGCCTGTCTTCTCTTCCCTCCCTTCCCCTCCACTCCCGTCCCCTCGGCTCTCCGGACGCGCGCCATGATGCGCGCCGCTTACAGCGGCGGCCGGTCCTGCCGTTGCTGCGGCCCTGGCCATGGCCAGCACGAGGGCGGCAGCGGTCGTGCGGCGGCCTCGGCGGACATCGCGGAAGAGGTCTCCAGCATGGGCATCCGCGAGCTGAAGCACGCCCTGGCCGCAGCCGAGGTGTCATCGGCTGGCGCCTGCGAGAGAGCGGACCTCGTGCGGCTCCTCATGAAGGCCCGCATGCAGGCTGCCGCACGCGCTCATCGCTTCGAGGCCACCGCTGCCTGGAAGCCTGTGCCGTCAGGCGTAGCGCTCCCACCCGGTCCAGAAGTCCGCTTTGACATGAAAACGGGGACCAGTTGGGCGCGTCTACCTCCGACGAGGGCATCGCAGACGGCACCTGGATCGACGACGACGCCAGCCGAGCCGCTTCTGGCAGAGCGCAGCGGCGCCGCCAAGCCCAAGAGGCCAGCAATTGTCTGGCGCCGCCCAGGGGCTTTCGCGCTGGGGCTGCCAGCCCTCCTGGCCATGACCTTGGCCTATGGCTACCTCGCCCTGTTCGCGCCCAGTGGTGACATGGACCAGATGCTGCCAGAGGACCTGCGCAGCGACGTGACGCACGCGTTCGCCACCAGGGCGGCCAGCGACGTGCTCCTCAAGCCGAGCGAGGCCAGGACGGGGCTCCCCGACAACACCGAGGGCGGCGCCGTCAGCGCCCAGGGCCCCACCGCTCCTCTCGAGCAGGATCGCCGGCTCGACTCGCTGACGACGACCATCCCCAAGAATCCAGGCCAGGTGAACGTTGACGGCGCGAGGCCCCAGCTGGGCGTGATTGCTCGCGGGGTCGTGAAGCTCGCGGATGCGGTGAATGGCACGCTCTTTGTACTTATTGCCCCTCGACTTCTTGTCTCAACCCGGCTGCTCCTCCACGCCCCACCTCTTTGACTACGCATGCTTTTGTGTGTGGCGCCTGGCAGCCCCCCGAACCCAGTAGTTCGATCTACGATTTTTGCCTTTTTGTTCGGAGTGAGGGGCACGATGATTACCCCGCTGCTCCCTGCTCTCACCCGCGCCCGCTAACTCCTCCCCGCTCCACCACGTCCTCGCTCCTCTTCGTTGCCTGTCCTCTCCGTCCGTGGCGCACGCCGTGCGAAGTACTCAGCGCGGCGCCGAATTTGGAGATCTCGGAGGCGGTCGTGGTAATGTCACGGTGCTTCCGATCTACGTGCATGCAGTGCCCTTCCGTGCCGCCAGCCCAGTCTTATCCCACAGACGCAGGCCAGACTCTCTCTTTCTCCTGCCCTCCTTTGCCCTCTGCGTCTGCTTGCTCGCACCCCCGCCCGCTCCCACGACCCCAGACGCCCGTTCGACCCTGTCTGCCGGATGATCGCCTCCCTGACGCAACCTCCATACGAGATCGACCAGCGATCACCGGAGCGGCCTACCCGACGCCCTTCCCCAGCACGACGCCTGATCGAAGCCCGAAGCCCTACCCCAGCACGACGCCCCACCCGACGCCTCTCCCCATCCCGACGCCCCACCCGACGCCCCGCACCAGCACGACGCCCTACCCGACGCCCCACCCCAACCCGACGCCCTCGATCCCGACGCCCCACCCGACGGACTACCCCGGCCCGACGCCCTACCCTAGCCTGACGCCCTACCCGACGCCCCGCCCCAGCACGCCGCCCTACCCGACGCCGCATCCTAGCAGGATGCCCTACCCACCGCCCCAGCTGGACGACCGACTCCCCGACGCACCCCGCCCACAAGTCCGACCAACGAGCACCACAGTGACCGATGGCACTGCAGCCCCGCCCCCCGCATCTGCCTGGGCCGAGCTGGAGCTGGAGTTTCTGGCCTACGGCTGCCCGGTCGCCTCGCTGGCGCGTGCGCCGGGCTCGTCTCGGGCGTCTTCGTGGACCTGGAAAGGGTTCCAAATCCATGCGGCACTGAGCGATCCCTCTTCCCCAGTGGCCTCGGGGATTCCGGATTCTCGGCATGGCCCAGATGAATCTGACACGGCGTTTTCCTATGTTTTGCCCTCTTTTCCTCCCTGTTCTCTCTTCCTTCCCTTCTGCCTCTCCTTTCCTGTGCCCGCCCTGCCCTCGCTCCCTCTCGGTCCTGGCCCTCCTGCCCCCCAACTGGGTCCACCCTCCCGCCGATGTATCATGACGAAGAGCGGAGTCGTCTTTATTGCGATCCCCTGTAGGGTTCCTCAGGCTCCCTCGACCCAGGAGCCCATCCCGCCCGAGGCGCCGAACGAGAGCTTTATGTACGGAACCATCCTCTGGCCCCACGTCGGTCAGGCCACGGACCGCATCGACAGCACCGCGGAGGCCCTCGGCGCGCTGCGGACGACGATCTACAACCTGGCCGTCGAATTCAACGCTTCGGTCGCCAGGCCGTCCTGGGCGGTTTGCGACGCCGTCGACAGACCCCCAGTTGCGACGGAGATGCTGCCAGGCTCATCGTGGATAGGTTCGAGGCCAGGGCTGCGCGCCCTGCTGCTGGACGGCGAGAGTGACAAGCCTGGGTTACAGTTGGGCTCATCGCAGACCCGCGCGAGGAGCATCGGGGCGGCCCTCGACGACGCCTTGCAGTCGTCGATCTACGACCTGACGGCCGAGCTCAACACCTCGATCGCTCCGTCGTCTGGGGCGCCTTCGTGGATCCGGGGAGGCAATCAATTCCCGGCGGGGGCGATTGAACCCCCTTCCCTGGGGTCCTCGGGGACCCTGGTCTCCCAGGAGGATTCGGACGGCTCCTGCATGGCTTTTGCCTCGGTCTTGCCCTTCTCTCCCCACTGCCCCCTTTCTCTCCGCCCACCCTGCCCCCGCTTCCTGTCCGTCCTGGCCCTCCCAGTCCCCCGCCAGGTCCGTCATCGCAGCCTCGTGCGGGGGCACCAGGGGCGCTGCAACTCCTGGGAACTTGGAGCTCTTCCCCCTGGCAGTTGCGCCCCGGGGGTCGGAGGTCATCGCGAGGACTTCGCGCTGGGGGGGGGGGGCACCTTTCCCTCTGCAGACCCCCATGGGGTCATGGGGCCTGGACCCTTCGAGCCGCCGCGCTCGCGACCTTTCTCCTGGACCCTTCGGGCACCCTCCCCTTTCCGGGACGACCCAACTGTCCCCCGCTAGGTTTTCGTCCCCTCGAAGGTTCCCTGCAGGACCGTGCTGCCTCGCCGCCGAGGTGGATCGACGTCCTCCGGATGGCGGAGGTCCTTGGCTCCCCCTTCGACTTCCATATCGTGATGGTGTGCATCCCCGAGCTGTTCGACTACCCGCCCGTGGAACGGCTGGGCACCCGCACCTACGACGGCGGCCCGCCTGGGCAGTGCACGTGCGCAGCCGAATTGATACTTTTTCAGCATCTTTGCAGTTGTGCTTCCTCGGCTTCGGGGGCTCGTTCGAGTTCTTCGAGTCCGTCGAGGTCGTCTTCAGTTTATGCGCCCTGGCCTCGTGCCACTGCTGGAGTGGAGCGGGCGCTCGACGTCCTGTACGGCTTCCTCGTGCTCATACCTCCGATGATCGTGTCTTTCCCATGCCAGGGCCTCCTATGGCTGACAAGCGCCGCGGGTTCCCACGCCTCGCACGTGCTGCTGGCGCCGCCCCTGACGGGCACCACGCCGCCGCAGATGATTCTCCTGGCCGCGTGTCTGGCGTCTTCGCCCATGGAGTTCGTGGTCATGGGAGCGGCGGTGCGCGGTTCGCCTGCCCAGCGAACGTTGGCTGGCGCGTGCGCCTTGGCGCTCATCTCGAAGCTCCACTTCGCCCGGCCAGTGTGCATCACGGTCACGTTGGTCACGACCCTGGCCTTGAGCCCCATGACATATTCCGAATCGTGCCCTAGATGGACTATGGGAGCTCACGCCGTGCTGATCGCCAGACAGAGCCGTCGTAACCCCAGCCTTTCCGGCAGGAGGCTCCAACGACGCGAACGTTTGCAGCACATGCTTGTTCGAGCGGCAGCGGTGCGTATGTCGCCGTGGAGCGGCGCTCCCGCGGCATGACGTTGCAGTGCTCAATACTTTTGTGGAGGCTGGCCGGGCCCAGGATTCCCCAGGGCGCCAACTGCGACGCGCCAGTACGGAGGGCGACGAGCTGGATCCGCAGGTCGCACTCCGGATGGAGGGGCTGCACATCGATGCAGAAAAGCGGGATATGAACGTTGATGCCGGCATCCCGTTGGCAGAGCAGCGGCGCCGCTTGGAGCGAGCGGCTGCTGGGGGAGACGCAGCGCCGCCCGGGGCCGCCACGCCAGCAGCCGAGCGCCCGCCGCCGCACTAGCACCCAGCAGCTGCCGCGGCAGCGCCACCACCGCCTGCAGCACCCGACGGCCCCGAGTTCGTCCGACGCGTGCGCCCGCGTACGCGGGTCTTCTGCCCTGTCCCTGGGTGCCTCCGAGCGGACCCGGCGACCACTGCAAGGTGGGCTGACCACCAGTCTATGCGGCAACATCTGAATGAACACGCTGCTGGGCGTTTCCCTGGTCTCCCCCCGGTCCCCCAAGAGTATTTGGACGAGCGCCGGCTGGGCCAGTGCTCAGTGTGCCAGCGCTTCTTGGCCACGCGCTTCAATGGCATATGCCTCCGCTGCCGGCCCGCCGCTCGGGCGGCCGCGGCCGGAGCCGCCCCGGCCGCCGACGACGCCGCGCCGCGACCGCCGGAGCTACCCTGCTTGCAGGAGGTCTTTGCCAGGCGCGCGGGCACCAAGCGGTATGTGCCCAAGGGCGCCCGGGCGCTGTGGGCGCGATGCCTGGTCCAGGCAGGCGACGGCGCTGGCCACGCACGCCGACAACGAGGCCGCCTGGGTCCAGCTTGCCATGCTGCCCAAGTGCGTACTCCGGCCACACGCCCGCGGCGGCCGCGGCAGCAGAAACTCCGCTGGGAGCTCTGCAGACGGTGGCTGGGGGGCGAGCTCGCAACGCTCTGGGCCGAAACAGCAGGGCGCTGCTAGACGAAGCGGCGAGGCTCCCAGGACTCCCAGGCCGACAGTGCGCCCAGAAGTGCTTAGAGCTTGCGGTCGACGCGCAGTATTCGAAGAGCTGCGCGGCTCTCGTGAGTGAGCCTCCCGTCGACGTGACCCCAGAGGTCGTCGAGCAGATGCGCCGCAAGCACCCTCGCAGCCGCCAGGCGGTGGACCTCTCCAGCCTGCCCCCGGTGCACGCCGCGGCGTCCCTGCAAGTGGAACGGGAGGAGGTGCGCGCCTCCCTCGCGGGCCTGCGGCGGGGCCGACTGGTCTGCGACCCCAACGCCTCAAGGACGTCCTGCAGACGGCTGCCCACAGGGACGAAGTCCTGGAACAGCTCCAAAGCCTGACCAACTTGCTAGCCCGTGGGCAGGCGCCCCCCGCCGCAGCGAAGTTCTTCGCGGGCGCTTCGCTGGCGGCACCCCCGAAGAAAGGCGGCGGTCTGCGGCCAGTCGCCGTCGGGGAGACGCTGCGCCGTTTGGCGGGCAAATGTCTCTGCGGTGAGATTCTGACTCAGCGCGCGCGGCTGGCGCCACTGCAGCTCGGGGTGGCGGTGCCCGGGGGCGCGGAGGTCGCGGTCCACGTCGCGCGACAGTGGCGGAAACGAAACCATGGCGACCGCCAGAAGGTCTTCGTGAAGCTAGACCTGTCGAACGCTGTCAACGCGCTGGACAGGCAGGCGGTCCTCCGAGCTGTTCACGAGGATTTCCCAGGCCTGGCTCCCTTCGTGGATTGGTGTTGCGGCGCCCCGAAGCTGTTGTTCCTGGGGAAGAATGACTTGCGCTCCGAACGCGGTGTCCAACGGGGGGCCCGCTCGACCCGCTGCTCTTTGCGCTCGCCGTGCAGTGCTGCGCGGAGAGGCGCGCGCCGAACAGGCCGACCCGGCCGACGGCTCGCTCGACTTGGCTTTCTTCTACCTGGGCGATGGCTGCCTGGCAGGGGGCGCGCCCGCAGTCGCCCGCCTCCTGCGCCGCCTGGTGGCGCGCTTGGCCGCGGTCGGCTTGGACCTCGGCACTGGCCCTGGCAAGTGCGAGGTGGTGCCCGCCAACGTGCCGGCGGCGCCGACAGCAGCGTTCACCTGGCCGCGTTTCCGCAGGGCTTCCGCCTCCGGGAAGACAACAGTTTCGAGCTCTTGGGAGCCCCTGTGGGAGACGACCGTTTCTGTGAGAAACGCACCCAGGACCGGGTGGCCAAGGCTGCTAACTTGCTGGAAGCTGTCGGGGCCCTGGAGAACGCTCAGGTGGCCATGCGCTTGCTCCGTCAGTGTGCCTCTTTCTGCAAGCTGGGCTACTCCGCGCGCGTGATCCCGCCGACGGCGCACGCCGGCGCCCTGCACGCCATGGGCTCCGCCGTCCGCGCCCGCCTGGAGCAACTCAGCGGGTCTTCCCCTTCAGGGGGCTCTTGGAAGCAAGCGCAGCTCGAACTCAACCGAGGCGGGCTCGGACTTCGCTCTTCCGAGAAACACGCCGCGGCTGCCTGCCTGGCCTCGCGCGCCCGCGGAGCCGAACTCTGCCGACAGATCTACGCAGCTTGCGACGACACCGACGGCGGGGATGGGGGCAGCCTGGCGGCGGCGACGCAGGCTTTCAACGACGCAGTCCTGCCGGCGGACCCGATCGAGTTCGACCCCGCCCAGCGCGGGGGCCAGCGGCTCGTGTCCGAAAAGGTGGGCGACGCCGTCCGCGACGAGATTTGGCAGCGCGCTTCCTTCGCCGGCCACGAGGGCCCACCTCAACTTGGTAGCGGCCCCATGCGCTGGCGCCTTCCTGCAGGCGCCCCCGTGCTGGGCACTTGGCACCGATTTCCCGCGCAGCTTGATGCAGGTGGCGCTGCGACGCCGCCTTCGACGCCAGCTGCGCGACGAGGAAGCCTTCTGCCAGGCATGCGGAGAGGTGATGGACGTGTTCGCAGATCACGCGCTCACCTGGAGCTGCTACGGCGACCGCGCGAAGCGCCACAACTGCCTCCGCAAGCAGGCTTGGCACGAGGCGCTGGCCGCTGGCTTCGCCGGGGCGGAGCTCGAGTGCCCGGGCTTGCTGCCGCCGCGCGCGCCTGGCGAGGGCCCGCCGCCTGGGGAGGCAGGCGGCAGCGACCTGGGCGGCAACGGGCGGCGCCCGGCGGACGTTTTCGTTCCGCGGTGGCGGAGCGGCACGCCGGCGGCGTGGGACTTCGCCGTGGGCGGCGGCGACGCAGCGGCGACCCGCTGCGAGGAGCAGAAGCGCTTGCACCAGGACACAGCGCGTTGCTGCTCAGAGGCCGGCCTGTCGTTCATACCGATGGTGTGCGAGGCCCACGGCGGCGGCTGGGGCCGCGAGGCGCGACGCGCCTTCGCGGTGCTGGCCAAGCGCGCGGCCGACGCCACTGGGGACGACGCCGCGCTCGCGGCCGACCAGCTTGCCCAGCGACTCTCCATCTCCCTTCACAGGGAGAACGCGCGGGCAGTGCTGCGTCGCCTCCAGCCGCGAGCAGGGGCAACGGCCGCGCGCCTGGCGGCGACCACAGCAGCCTCCACGGCGGATGCCGTGTGAGCTGCCGGCCCGCAGCCCCAGGGCAGTCCTCCTTCCTTCCCCCCCCGCCCGCCGCCTTCGCCCGCGGCCCCCGCCGTCGCCCCCGCCCGCCCCCCCTTTGACGCCCGGCAGCCCCTTGACGCCCAGCGGCCGCTGATCACGTCCCGCTGACGACAGCCCCCGCCCGCCCCCCCGTCCGCCCCGACGTGCCTGCTTGCTGCCCCTACCGCTCCCCCCTCTCCCTCCTGGCCTGCGTCTGCTCTCTGCGTTTTTCTTCGTCCTCGCCTTCCTCCTCGTCCTCCTCTCCCTCCGCCCCGGCAGGCATGCACGGGTCAATTTGCAGTGCGCCCGCCTGGCTGCAGCTGGCCGCTGCCGGGGCCTGCTGGGCCAGGCCGTGTTCATGTGGCCCGCGTGGGGCCGTGCTACCCTGCCTCCTCCTCCTCCTCCTCTCCCTTCCTCCTTCCCCCCCTTCTCCGGGCGGCGCAGCCTGCCCAGAGCCGGCGTTGCGAACCAGCGTTAAGCCATCTTTGCCCGAATCGGTGGCCTGAATTTCGGCCACGCTCGCCGGGCAGTTTTTTGTTGTTCAGACCGGTTGGCTCGCATATGGCGCGTCGTGGCCTCCTCTTTTGGAGTTGGCTGTGTAACCCCAGATTTGATGTTTGTGGCGCCCTCCTGGGGGCTTCTTTGGTGCCTTTGTCGGGACTCTTGGGGATCATTTGGGGGTTCTTGGGACCTCTTGAGCCGTCTTGGGCCCTCTTGGTCGTGTTGGGTGTCTTGGGGACTTTTGGGGCCCTCTTGGGTCGTTTTTGGGGCTCTTGGACCTTCTTGAGGCCGTCTTGATGGCCTCTTCGGCCAATTTGGGGCTTTCTTGGGGTCCTCTTGTAGTTGTCTTGGGGGCCCCTGGGGCTGTCTGGGGGGTCATCTTGGATGGATCTTGGGCCGTCTTGGGCTTCCGGAATCTTGAAAAGGCGACATGATGTTAGCTTCCGCGGTCTCTCTTGCGGATCTTCTTGGGGCCCTTTTGCGGCATCTTGGGGGCCATCTTGTGGCGTCTTGGGGCCCGCTTGGGCCCCAGGTGCCATCTCCGAGGCCTCTTGTGCCCTCATGGCCGTGACGTGCTGTGGCGTCCCTGTGGGGATCCAGGGGAACCTTGGAGCCGCCAAGAATTTGAGTCTCCCCAGGTGTCTCTTTCCTGCGCCGCAGGCCCCCCCCGTAGTAGACAGGAATATGGAGGCAGGACTGGAGAGGTGGGGGGCAGCAAGCGAGAGACGGCACAGAGAACGCAGGGCAGCAGCCCAGCAGGACAATTTCAGACGCCTCGCGTCACCCCACCAGCTGGGGAAGCAGGACTGCGAGCAAGAGATGGCACAGAAAACGCAGGGCAGGAACACTCCACAGCCTTGCGCCCCTCTTCAGGGGGGCCCGCCGACTCGGCTCAGCCTGGTCGAGACAGGAAGGGAAGCGCACGCGCCGCTCCTCGCCGTCGCCTCCCTCGGACCCGGGGGCCGCAGGCAGCAGCTGCTAACCGCTCCGGCGGAGCTGCACGCCGCGCCGGGCTTCGTGCAGAGGCAGGCCGTGTCTGAGACCCGTAATTTTGGGGGGATCGCAGCTGTAAAATCGGAGGACGGTAAGTGTACGCGTACACACGCACACACGCACACACGCACGCACACGCACGCACGCACCCACACACCCACATACCCACACATAGACACGTACACACACAGACACACACACAGACATACACAGACACATACACAGAGACACACACACAGACACACACACACAGACACACACACAGACACACACACACAGACACACACTCACAATCACACACACACACACACTCAGACGCACACACACAGACACACACACACACACACGCACAGACTCACACAGACACACACACACAACACACAGACACAGACGCACAGACGCTCGGAGACACACGCACATACGCACACATACACACGCAGATGCACACATGCACACAAAAGCACACAAATGCACACACATGCACACATATGCACACACACACATTCACACACATGCATACACATGCACAAACATGCACACACATGCACACACACACACACACACACACGCGCACACACATGCACACACATGCACACACAAACACACACACACACACACACACACACACACACACTCCCCCCCCCACTCCCCCCCCCCCCACACACACACCACGCCGATTCTATAACGGCGGCCCGTCCTGGCATTTTCGACCCTTTTGGGTCCTCTGGAGGGGCTCGTCGTCACGGCTGGATCTGCTTGGAAAACGGTGTCAGGATGGACCCCAGAAGGGGTTTGGTGACTGATTTTGAGCGGATTTGGGCGGGCCCACCATTCAGGGACACCGACCTGGGGCTGGGGGCTGGCCCATGGGGGCGAAGCATCGACTCTCAATCGCCACTAGGTCGCCCGGCCGGGCCCTGGGTGCCCAACCCCGCACAAGGACGTTCGGTTTTGCTATCGGGGCCCATTCTATCGCCGATCTATCGGCGATGCATCGCCGATTCCAGGTCAATGTCCTCTCCCTCCTGCACCAGTACCCCTTACTGTTCTCGTGCACTCCTGGTCCCAGGATAGGTGTATGTGCCTTCCTGGCCAAGCCAGGAGGGGAGGCATATACGGATCCTGGGCCTGGGAATGGGCTGGCCAGGATCGGCGTGGTGTGTAGTTGCCGTCCGCCCGATTTTGAGTGGTGATCACAAGAGCTTCCCCTTCCCTTTTGATTTTTCTTGACAGACATCTGCGGGCCCGACGTTATCCCCCCTCGCGGGTTCAGTTTCGCCAGATGCCGATGTGGCCTTTTTCGTTGCCAGCCTCAATTAGCGGGGAGCACGGTTCTTCGAGGATCCCACCTTTGATTTCATCACCTGCAATATGCTGGTGGTACGTTGCTTCGACCTAGTTGTGGAAGTTTCAATGTAACTGAGCAATCAGGTTCGGTTGGTCGAGGAAGGCCACTGATTTCTAAAGGACGGAGTGCGTCCATCTCGTTGTTCCTTCTCTGCCCCCCTCCCTTTTTCGCCCGTTTTCAGATGGGGCGCACAGATCACATATTTATGCCCGGGTACTATTCCCAGGGGGCAGGGGGAGGGAGGAGGAGGAGGAGGAAGAGGGGGGACCGTAGCTCGGGCTCAAGGCCATTTCCCTGTTCAGTTGGTCTCGCCTCCAGCAGGGAGGGGTCAAGGCTCAGTTTTTCTTGCCCAACAGGTGGGCACTTTTCGGCCACGACTTCCACAGATTTTCTCCCTCGGCCTCATGGCAGGCCACGGTGTGTCAGTCTGGTGGTGCCCTTGCGGTCGGTACGACAAGCTCCGCTACGAGACGTGCTTTTGCGGAGCCAACTCCCACAATCAGGTTCCGCTTCCAACGGGCAAAGGCAAGGGCAGGGACGGCGGCTCAGGCCACAGGGCGAGGACCCCTGGCCGACGCGGCGAGGAACGCCGCAGCGGCCTCGACGACAACGCAATGCAGATGAACACGTCGCAGATTCAGCAGGTGTTATCCAAGATCCAGCCAGCCACCACAGCGATTGCAACTCATCTCAGGTTTGTGTTTCCCTCCAGAAGCACAGAAATACCCCACCTTCTGCGACACGCTCAATTTCCGCATGCAGGCCCCAGGGTCGGCAGTTTTCGCGGCACAACAAGCAGATGCAGAATATGTAGCAGCGACGGAACATATTGCCATGGTCAAGTGCACGCTCTCGGCTCTCAGCCTTTTGCCGCCAGCAGATCCTGGAGGCCGAGGCAAGGTTGCAGAGGGCGATAGACAGGCGCAAGGGACTCCATATCAATATTCGAGAGATGGAGGAGTCCCGTACATGCCTGGACGACGAGATATACGCCATCGAGGGTGGCATCCAGCAGCTCGAGCACGTCATGGAGGACGAGGATATGTATTGCGCAGACGGCGATCAGCAGCAACCTCTTCACCAGCACCATGGGCCGCGAGCTGCTGGACAAATGAGGACCGCCCCCTGGGCAGCGCACCCTCAGCAGGGTCAGCCAACCCAGCAGCTCCCCCCGCAGGCCGCGCCCCAGGCGGCGCCCGCGGCAGTCCAACATCAGGTGGGCATGCAGCAGCATGTCCCACAACAGCTGGCGCAGGGCAACATGCCGGCCCCTCCGCCCATCCGCAGTTGGTTCAGATGTTGTACACATTGACTTCCAATCAGAACAGGTTGGGCCAAGCCATGGGACGCATCGCGAGCGTCATCGGGTCTCTGGGAACAGCGCAGGTTCAGACAGCGCCGTCGGCAACCGAGCCTCACGCGGCTCCAGTTCATCAGGCTGCGAATCCAGGAGGTCCCGTCAATCTTCCAGGACCCCCAACAGCAGGCTCACATGGCTTCGGAGCGGCCCCAGTCTACAAGTTCGGCCGTGCAGGTCATGTGGATTGGAGTCACCCGCAGCACCCAAATCACAATGGCCGCCCAGGAGGCAGTCGATCAGGATCAGACAAAGCAGGGGATGAAGAAGGACCAGCTCACCTCGCCGATCACGCCTCCGACCCAGATTGGGGGCACCTCGACGCCTGCACCTTTGTCGCCGAGGACGGAGGACCCACCAGGAGTGGCAGAGGGCGTGTCAGTCATCAACGTTCCCTCCACTCAGGAAGAGGATGCCCCGAGAGGAGAGCCCTTGGTCCCGCGGTGCCCATCGCCTGCGCAGGCATGGAAGCCAGCGGCGGCCCTATCGGGGCCCGCGTCCTACTTGGGGCCAATCGATCCTACCCAGGCCATGGGATCACAGCAGGGGCTACTACCAGGTCCAGGGGCGTCGGTCACAGGGGCAGCGGGTGTATCAGTGGTGCCAGTGCCGACGAGCGGCTCAGCTACGCCGGTAGGCCAATACTCCCCCGCGCAAGTGCCAGAGGTTGGAGGACGTGCTGTAGTTGACGAGCTTCCTGATCATCTACTGCGACGGCGCAAGCGACCTCCCTGGGTTAAGTACTGATCAGGTGTTCTGTTCCAGGATCGAGTGTTGGAGGGCCAGCGTGTAGTCCCATCGCGCAGCCTGTCAAATCAATGCTCGTTCAGATGACGCAGCCTTCCAGCTCCGCCGCTTCTGCTACTCCTCCCCCTACCTCAGGGCACTGCGGGCCCCCCGATTGCGAGTGTCCGTTTTGCCCTCGCACTTTGGCCCTGATCAGTGGTCTCTCGCAGGCTCAGGTGAGGCTCAGCGACGCTCTCGTCTTTGCCAGCACTCGCTTTGCTGACGTATGTGTCGCCTTGCTCAGGAGGTCCCGAGACCCCCCCCCAGTGGCATGCTTCCTACTCCCCACCCTCACAATCGAGATGTCGCATCACTTGAGCGCGCGATTTACGAGGCCAATTCCGAGCCAGCAAGCCGATTTTGACCGATGCCACCCCATCCAGCCATTGCCATCCAGCAGCGCTCATGGCGCCCGACGTCGCCGGAAAACGGGGCTCAGTTTCGGCGAGAAGATCAGCGTCTACATGGGCTGCTCACATCGCAAGAAGGAGGGCCAAGCAACTTGGGCCTTTGTATTTACGTGCTCGGGATCCGATAGCGTCAGCTACCGCCGCCGCTTCAAGGGTTCGGTTTTTGGATTCGGCTCCTTGGGACCTCCTCCCTGGCATTGACTATGCCACCTCGTGCGAGCTCCGTGGGGTCGTCTTGGCGCTCGTTTGGATTTGCCAGGGCTGGGTTCTGGGGAACCTTGGCCTTATGCCTCTGTTAAAGTTTTCACGTTTGCTCGGCTCTCAGAGACAAGGCCGCAGTCGCTCGGCACCCGTGCTTTCCAGTCTCGGCGGAGATCCCCACCGCAGTGCTTCATGTTTCTGCTCATTCGGGCAGTCCCTGGACCGAGCTAGCAGACTCGGCCGCTGGCGATGAAGGTTTATAGCTCAGCTTCCCCCCTGGTCAGATCATCGATCAGCTCAGACACTCGGGCCAACTCGATTGGGAATGGGTTCATCACCTCGATCCCGCTCGGAGATGGGCCTATCCCGTTGACGATGGGGCTCGGATCTTCCGAACCGATCGATCGGATCAAGCGACTCCTCACTGATGATTTCTCTCTAGTCAGTTTTAACGCTCTCACAGCTATGGACGGGGGCAGTTCCCCTGCGAGAGACCCACCGGGCTTGCGTGCATCTGCGGCTGGGCGCTCTTCCGTCCTCATGCGCCATCAGTTCGTGGATATGACAGTGCTCGTAGCAGGCGTCCACGAGGGGAGAAACAACGAGGGTTTCCGCCTTGCCGGCGTTCTCTTGCACTGTTTCGCGCCCCCCCGCCGAGGGAAATCTGGATTGTGAAGTGCGGATCAACGGCCACCCCCCCCTTTTGGGGCAGCTGGTGAAAGGGAGTTCTACATTCGAACGATGCACTGTTTGGTGGTCCACGCTTCCCCGCGATGTTGCGCTCAAATTGGGTGCCCCTTTCCTAAGAATGGCGGTGGCCTCAGGCCGGGCCCCTTGCAGTGAGGGGACCTTCAGTGCTCGGCAGGAGTGGTGGGGCCACATCGGCGAGCTTCGCGCCGCCCGCGAGGTGGGCGTTGTTTTCGCCCGTGCCAGCGCTCGGATAGGCAGCGCGAGCTCCTCCGACAGGATTGGCAGAGTGGGATTCTTGCAGCCTTGGACAGCTCAGGCGAGATGTTTACAACATTCCTGGAGGCAACCATCTTTCACGCGGTCGACGCCCCCCTTCATAGACGGAGACGATAAAGGTTGCACTTGGGCGGCGCATAATGGTAGTGATCATCGCTCCGATTACCTCCTAGCCTCTGATTGTTCTTTTCAAGACATCCAGCCGGTGCTAGCCTCCTAGCCTCCTAACCTCCAGCCTGTGCTTGGATAGCGACATCCAGCGTGGCAAGGCCGATTGCTGCCCTTTCTGCTGCTAGTTTTTCGCCGAGTATACCAAGAGCATTGCTATGGGTAACAACGCTATTAAGGCGGACCTCATGGAAGATCCCCCGCAGGGAATCAGCTTTGCTATGTTGCTCAGGCAGGCCCCTACCAACATCAACGGGCATTTTCAGCGGGTGGCTAACGTGCTCAACGGGGCTGCTCAGATCGCTTTCCGTTCGGATCCCATCACCCCCAACAAATCATACATCGTTGATGAGCTTATGCCTGTTATCAGGTTCTGGTGCAGGATAAGGCAGATCATGAGGTCTACCAAAAAGAAGGACTACAAGCCAATATCATTACATGGTGTTCTCTGCGCCGCCAACGTGATTGACGTCTATGCACTCCCCGGCAGCATGCGCGCACTGACGCTTGATTCCGTTGCCCCGTCCGCCAGTTTCGGCCGCGGTCCGACTTCCTTGCAAGCCGTGCTCTCTGCCATGGGAACCTTTCTTAGGAGTTCCCACAGGGTCCTCAGGGCCATCCTCAAGGGTGCCCGCGCTGCTGGAGTCATTGCGATGGGCGAGGAGCTTTCCGAGTATGTTGACTCCGGCCAGGCCAAACAAGAGTGGCGCATGGCACGCGCCTGTCAGAGGTTTGGAGGCAAGGCAGGAATATGTTGCTCCGACGGTTTCCCGGTGCGCACCGATGACAGCGGGAATGTGCTTCGCAGTGACATGCAAAGGTACAAAGCCTCAGCAATCTCTGCTTATGCTACAACTCCCAAGTTTCCCTCGAGGTTCCCCCGGAGATCCCCCTGGCCAGCGTCGCGAACCTCGGGGCTCTTCAAACCGCCATCCTTCGAGCCGAACGAGGCAAAACAGGGCCAGGCGGTCAAACAGTACCCACCCTTTCTCTGCCGCCTCCTTGCGGCCGCGATCAGAAAACAGTACGCGGCCTTCCCCCCCCATCCGAGCCTGGGATCGATTGGGGCGACCTGCGCCCTTAGTTGGCAGCCTTTTTCCCCCCTGGGCCTTTTCTATCTAGGGCATGGTTGGGATTGCTTTGGGGATGACCATGCTGCTTAATCCACCATCTCTCTAAATCTTGTAGGTCTTGCCTGCCGTTGCTGTTGACACCTCGACCCATGGTTCCCAGGGGTGCTCGTAGCAGGAGGGGGAGGGGGGGGGTGAGGAGGAGGAGGAGGAGGAGGAGGAGGAGGAGGAGGAGGAGGAGGAGGAGGAGAAAAGTGAGGAGGGTGAGGAAGAGTACAGTTGTCATGTTGTCATGCTGACAGTTGGCAGTCTCGTGTGATGTTGGTAGTCTCGTGGCGACAGCAACATCGGGGACCAGCCTATAATCGAGGATTGGCTGGTACGTCCAAAATCGACCTACGCTTGCATCAAGCGACCGCGTCTGTCTGCTCCCTCCCTCCCCCTCCTCTTTCACCTCTCCTTCCCGCTGCTTGGCGGGCTCGCGCGCGCCTAAGGGGGGGGGGGGGTCGGTGGCGCAGGTCCCCCGGCCGCGCGTCCGCCACCTCCGCCTTCTGGTTTTGTTCCTGTTCCTCCTCCCCTCTTCTACCCCTCCCCTCCCACGGCGCTCGCGTACCCAGGTGGCCCCAGGACCGGTCTCAACAGAAGGCTTTCCTTGAACCCTGGAGGCCGCATTTGGTTGAAGAGTTGTGAAGTCGAAGACGGACTGGGGTCTCGCCCTGCTGCTGCTTGCTGGCCCGTCTCTGTCCTCTCGTTCGGTAGCCGAGGAGGAGGAGGAGGAGGAAGAGGAGGAGGAGGAGGAGGAGGAGGAGGAGCAGGATGAGGAGAAGGAGAAGGAGGAAGAGGAGGAGGAGGAGGAGGATGATGGTGATGAGGTGGATGATCGTGGTGCCGCCGCCGACGATATGGATGATAACGACGACGATGAGGATGACTAGGTTGGTGATGTCTATGTTGTTGAGAGTTTTGATGATGATACTGCTGATGATGGTGATGATGGTGCTGCTGATGATGAGGATGATGTTGAGGATGAGGATGATGAGGATGATGAGGATGGTAATGATGATGATGATAGGGGCGATGGTGGTGGTGGTGATGATGATGATTATGATAATGTTGATGATGCTGATGATGCTTCTGATGATGATGATGATGATGATGATGATGCTGGTGCTGCTGCTGATGATGATGATGACAATGGTGATGATAATGCTGATGATGATAATGATGATGATGATGAGGATGTGGATGAGGATGATGCTGGTGATGATGTTGATGTTGATGATGATGATGACGATGATGATGCTGCTGCTGCTGATGATGATGATGATGATGGCAGTGGTGGTGGTGGTGGTGGGAGTTCAGCTCAGGCCCGTGTGCTCTGTAATCCCCTCGACCTAGACCCTCATTACCATCTGGCCATATTTGAAATATGTCACCCAACCCCGAGGGCGATGGCTGCGTCTCCGGCCGCGGCTGGTTCCTCGATCCAGTATCCATTTGCGCTGCCGCGCGTATCCCTCACCGCGCTGTGAACGTTGGGGGCTTGGGGGGGGTCACACTTGGCTCGTACCCTATTCAGGTGCCTGCTCGGCGATAGCTGCCAGAATGAGGATCCTAGCAGCGGGCAGGCCAAGTGGAGGAACATGCGCCGATGACGTCGTGGTCTTCCCTCGTCTACGTCGACCTGCGCTTGTCGATTCCAGTCAGGAGTATACAGCATACTTGCAGCATTCACCTTCAATAGGCGGGGGAGGGCTGCACCTTGGGTACCTGAGGTAAAACTTGACGTCTGCTGGCCCCGATGCGTTTGAGGGGGCAGCATTATCATCAACTTTCGGAGGTTCGTGCAGATTTCTTGGGGTCGGCGCTGAGCCTGCCTCCCCCGATCACTGACCGCGCCATTGGTCCTCTACTCCGCGTTGGCCTCGCAAGGAACAGGGCCCAGAAAGAGCAAGGGACCCGACGCAGACAGGCCGTGGCAAGCCGCGGGAGGGCTGTGCACGATCTGACCGCGTCGGCGATGCGTGCCGATGCCTGCGCCTTTCGCCGATCGATTTGGGTTCGCAGCCCCGAGGGCGACTCCCCCTCGACGATGGGGTCCGATTCGATCCGGCTGTCCGGGCTACGCGAGTGAGTCGATCGACTGGCGCGCAAGGGCAGGCCTTGGACAGCCATGGCGCAGTGCCCTGACCTCCCACGTCGGGATTGTCTCACGACCTGGGCTCCAGGAGCCCTCGACCCCCCCCCTGGAACAGTCTTGCCGTCGCGGGCTGCTTGACGAAGGTCCCCGGGGCCCAGAGGGGACCCTGGAGGCCCAAGTCCAGGACAAGCCAGCCGTGCGTTGTGATTGCCAAGGCCTTGCGGCCGGTGCCGCCGACCCTGAATGGGGGACGACGACGAAGACAGCGACGATGAAACTATTCAAAAAGCCAAGGGCTGGGAGGGAGGATGAGGAGGAGAGGGGTTCGGAGGGGATGAAGGTGAAGGGGAAAAGGAGGGAGGAGGGGAGATAATCAGGAGGAGGAGGGATTAGGAGCTGGATGGCGGATGAGTCGCCATGGATTCGCCATCTACCAGGATAGGGGTGGTGTGTCGCCACCAGGACAAAGGGCAACGCGGCAACCACTTTACTATGTATACACCGTGGGGCTGCCGACGACGACGACGACGCTGACGTGGATCAGAGTCCTCAGGGATACTTCTTGGGGTCTGGTCGAAACGCTCTTGGGGGCCCCGGGGACAGAGTAGGGGTCTCTTGGGAGCCTCTTGGGGGCCTGTTGGGGCTTCCCCGGGGCATCTCAGGAGCATCTTGGGGTCTTTTCGGGGCTTCTTGGGGGCCTCTTGGTTTCTCCTGGGAGCACTCGGGGCGGAGGGCTCGAAATGTCCGTTTTGGTCCGTCGTCTCGGCGCCGTCTTGGAGCCGTCTTGAGGGCCTCTGGGGCCCTTTGGGGGCGTCTCGGGCCGTCTTGTAACTCTCTTGGGCCGTTTTGGATCGCTCGTGAAACCCTCTGGGGCTGTTTGGGGGCGATATGAGAGGCCGCTTGGGCCGTCTTGGAGCGTCGGGAAGCGGAAGAGGCGAGAGCGCCGAAATCGTTCAAAAACCGATGGAAAGTCTACGATTTTTGTTCTGCGCACTCTTGGGATGAGCGTCTGGAGGCCGTCCAGGCGTCTTGGACAGATCGTTCGGCGATTCGGGGCCCTCGTGGACTGTCTTGGGGAGCTTTGGGGCACTCTTGGTCCGTCTCGAGGTTTTTTTTTGTTGCCTGGGAGCCCCCGGAGGGGAAGCGTGTTAGACCCAGGACCGGACCCGGGTCGGGGTCTGGGACCCCCCCCGGGTCCGGACCCGGGACCCTTCCCTCCCGGCGGGGGAGGGATTCAAGGGAGGGGGCTTCTCTTCGGGTGTATGACGACGTTGCTGAATTTCGCTTTGGCTGACGCGCTCGAGGAGGAGAGCCCCAGACAGGAGAGAGGAGCGGCGACGGGCACGGGGAAAGGAAACCGCAGGGAAGGACGACGACAGAGACGACGATGAACGACGAATGACGGCGACGACGACGCGAACGGGAAAGCCCATCGCACACGCCGACGGGGTCTCCCCGGGTCCCAAAGGGGACTCGGGATGCCCCAGTTTGCGAAAAGCCAGCGGTGCTCTGGGCGCGCCTGGGGCGTGCTCTGGCTGGGCTTCCGGGGCGCCCCTGCAGTCGGACTTCATTGGACAGGACACGCGAGAGGACAAAAGACCCTTCCGAGGGCCAGATTGAACGCAGGAGGCATGGGTCGCGAGACTCAGGACAAAAAGGTACCCTTGATTTGGCAGGGTCGATCTACTGATCCGGTCCGACTGGAGGCCCGCCGCCGGGCGGGCCCGGGGCCGAAGTAAACCGCTCCAGAGCGTTCTGGAGCGCTCCTGGAGCGCTCGTTTGGGAGCGCTCGGGAACGGCCGCGTTGCCGGATGCACCCCCCAGGGCCGCCAGATCTCCGAGGTCCCCACCCTTTGCGGGTCCGATCCTGTCCCAGTCCTGGTTTTGTCTTACGCGAGCTTTTCCTTCGGGTGGAGGGCAGCGGGTGAAATCTGAAATGCCGTTTCGATGGATTTTCGAGGCTTGGATCCGCAAGAGGTGAATCACAAGGCGGGTTGATTTTCGAGGTGCAAACGCCCATATGGATGTCACCCTGAACCCTCCACCCTAAGATCATGCTCAGCTTACGCAAAAACGGGCAAGCGCTTCAAACCCCCTAGAGATTCCCGCGCCTCAGCCCTCGAGCGGTGGGCTCCGGGCCGCGGGCGTCGTGCACGGCGCCCAGCCCTCGTCGCCCTCTGGCGGCGTGGCGGCCCCCCGGGGCCTGCCGCTGCAGCGCGTGGCGGCGCCGCGGCCGAGGCGGGCGCCGCCGCGCGCAGCCCTGGGACCGCGCGAGGGGTCGGGGGGCGGCCGCCTGCTGGGGGAGGCGGGGAGAAGGGGGGCGTCGAAGAGGGGAGGGGGAGGGAGGAGGGAGGAGGGGAGTTGGTTCTTGATGAGGGAGCGTCGAAGAAGGAGGAGGGGGAGGGGGGATCGGAAGGGAGGGGAAGGGAGGAGGGGAAGGGAGGAGGGGAAGGGAGGAGGGGAAGGGAGGAGGGGAGGGGAAGGTAGGAGGGGAGGGGAAGGGATAATGGGAGTGTCGAAGGGGGAGGGACGGGGAGTTGGTTCTTGACGCTCCAGCAGCTGCGCCCCGCCAAGGGCCTTCCTGGTGGTGCTCGGGTTGTCCCGATCGGCCGCTGGAGGCCCGAGCTGCGACCCGAAGGCCACCAGGCGTCGAAGATGATGGTGGGGTCTAGAGGTGTGTGTGTGTGTGTGGATATCGTGGCCATGAGCATGATCTCTGCCTAGATTTCTTGGCTTCCCCATACTATTATTAGTAGTAACTTTCGTAGTATTATGATTATTATTATTACCCGTATTTGTATCATTATTTGTTTCATTCCGTTATGCTTTTAGTCATTTATCATTATTATCACTCACTATTTGTATTATTATTAGCCTGAGTCTTATTATTATGATTATCATTATGGTTATTATTAGTATTAGTATCCGTATCAGTATCAGTATTAGTATGAGTATTCGTATTATTAGTATTATTATTCGTATTATTCGTATTCTGACTAGTAGTATTGGTATTATTATTCGTATTATTATTGTTATGATAACTATTATAATTATTTTTTTATTAGTAGTAGTATAAGTAGTAGTCTGATTCTTATTCTTGTTCCATTTCGTAACATTTTTTTATCTAGTTATTTATTTCTTCATACATTTATTAATTCATTTATGATTGTTATTTTATTTGTAGTACTAATTGTATCATTACTTGTACTATTATTGATACCATTGTTGTAAGTATTAATTGTTTATCATTATTGTTATTGTTGTTATTATTAGAATTATTGTTAGTATTATTATCATTCGTATTCGTATTCGTATTCTTATTTTTATTATTCGTATCATGAATCGCATTATTATTATTATTTTTTATTCGTATGGTTGTTATGATTAGTATGATGATGATGCTGCTGATGATGATGATAATGATGATGATGATGCATATCATGATGATGATGCTGATGCTGATGCTGATGATGATGATACTGATGATGCTGATGATGATGCTGATGCTGATGATGATGATGTTGATGATGATGCTGCTTATGATGATGATGATGATGATGCTGATGATGATTATGTTGATGAGTCTGATGATGATGATGATTATAATGATGCTGCTGATGGTGATGCTGATGATGCTGATGATGATGATGCTGATGATGATGATCATGATGATGATGCTGCTGCTGATGATGATGCTACTAATGATGATGCTGATGATGATGATGCTGATGATGATTATTATGCTGCTGCTGCTGATGATGATGATGATGATGATGATGATGATGATGCTGCTAATTATGATGATGATGCTGCTGATGATGATGATGCTGATGATGCTGATGATGATGCTGATGATGATGCTGATGATGATGATGATGATGATGGTGGTGGTGGTGGTGGTGGTGGTGATGGTGATGATGATGATGCTGCTGCTGATGCTGGTGGTGGTGGTGGTGGTGATGATGATGATGGTTGTTGTGGTTGTTGTTGTTGTTGTTGTTGTTGTTGTTGTTGTTGTTGTTGTTGAACATTATTAATTCTAAAGAATAATTATTGTTGGGTCCCCTGGTGCACGCCCCCCCCCCGCGCCTAGGCCGCAGCCACATTTTCATCATTTTCGTGAGGAAGTCTCAGGTAAAACGATGTCATCCAGATCCGGTTGTTTTGTTGACGCCCGCTTTCCCTTGCAAAAAACACTATAAAATGAAATTTCTTGTTCTAACATAACCAAACTTCAAGAATCCTTTGAAAAAATGACACGAAGTGCACACTCGCGCGCGCAAGATGAAATCCTTCCAAAACCTTAGTTTTCGTAGCGATTTTAACATAAAAACATGAAAAACCCAATGGTTTTTCAAAAAAAAGTTTCAAAAATTCATCTTGCGCGCTCTTGCGGATTTCTGAGGAAACCCAATATTTTTTCAACATTTCTGTCAAACGGGCTCTTGCGAGCAACTTTTTCACGTGCTTCGAACTTCTGCAACCACGGTTGCGCGCATGTCAGGGCCATCATCCCTGTCAAATAATACCATATTGGACACATTCGTTTTTTCTTCGCGCGCGCACGCCGTCGTCGTCGGCCGCGGGGCCCTGAATAGTAGCCACGGTCGTCCGCATGCCACGAAGTGAAGTGTCCGAACGTCATAGGGCGGGAAGCTGGGTGTGGGTGGTGGCGAAGAGTCGTTTGGAAATTTGGTAGAGCTTGAACCGGCCCCCCCACAAAGTGGGGGTATTGCCCGCCTCGTATGAAAACCCTGGCACTGGTGAGAACGGAGTGTCCCCAGTCTTAAATGATGATTGTTGTTGTTGTTGTTGTTGTTGTTGTTGTTGTTGTTGTTGTTGTTGTTGTTGTTGTTGTTGTTGTTAATATTGTTTTTATTTCAACACGTTCCCTGTCCCCTCCTGGGCCGCGCACGTGCCTCGGGTCACGACTTGCGAATCCCCTTCTTGGGCGCCCCCTGTTTGACGTCCTCCAGGGCGGGGGGGGAGGAGGGGAGGGAGGAGAGGGGGAGGTCGCGGAGGAGGGAGGAGGCGCGGGGAGGATGGGGGAGGAGGAGTGGGGGACGAGGGGGGAGGGGTGAAGGGATGGGCGGGGGCGGTGGTCCCGAGGAGGTGGAGTGTCCGAGGTCGCCGCAGGGGTTCGTTGCACCTAGTCTGTTTCGCGCGTGCGGCCCCGCTCGAGCGTGTAGGAGAAGGTAGATCAGCGGAGATGGCGCCGCTTCCCATCGTGGAAGCCAGGCCTTCTTGAATCGGGCCCTGTTGCCGGTTCCCAGGGGTGCCCATGTGGGAGAGGGATGAGAGAGAGGAGGTGGATGAAGGGGAGTTTTTTGGCAGAAGCAGCTGGGACCACTAGCATCAGCAAGCTGAAACCGAGACGCGGGGTGGAACTGGTCCTCGGCACGAGATCCGCCGTTCCCACACACTTTTTAAGTCGCAGCGCCGCAGAGGCAATCCGCCCGCGCATCTGCGCGAGACCAGGGCACGGAATCGCGAGTTAACCACCGCTCCCACAAAGAGGAGGGAGCAAGAAGGCATGGGCAGCACTATGCCGCACTGTCTCCTTCATCGCCGAAAGACTGGCCCCAGTCAGGCACTCCACACTTTGGCGGCTTACCCTTCCTTGAACGCCTGGGTGCAAGACTGAGCCCTGACCGAGCGATGGGCACCAAAACGTGCCGCACAGAGTTGGAGTCGGCATATCTGCCGCACACCCACGGAATGGGACACGCCTGTCCCCCAAGTGACGTGGGAGCGGCGCATCAACTTCCCCGCATGGCCCTACCCTGGCTGGCGGATCAGACATTCCAGGGTGGGCGAACCGATGCTCGTCAAGCGGCGGAAGCCCGAGGCACGAGACGCTCAGAGCTGCCCCCTCCCGCCCGCCGCGCTCCCTGCCTCCCCTCCCTCCCCCCAATCGGCGGGTCCTGCGCCCCCGCTTCCTTCGACATATGAGGCCCTTGGGACGGGCGGAAGGGGGGGGGGCGGGCAAGGGTTTGGCTGGACAGTGGCTCCTGAGACGGGCAAGCACCCGACCCCTAGCAAGCCATCCCCTTCCGTGACGTCCCCTTCGCCTCCCCCCGAGGCGTGCGCATGCGGCCGGAGGGAGGCCTGGAGGGCGCGGGGGACGTCGCGGGAGGTGCTCGACACGGCGGGGGTCGGTCAGGCCTCGCCCGAGCCATCGTCCTGCGGACGATCTCGCCTTGCCGCAGGCGCGGCACCTCCAGCCGCGGGCGGATTCCCGAGAAGAGTCGGGCGGGTCCCGCGGGCGCGCCTCCGCGCGCGCGCCTCGGCGCGCGCCGCGGCTGGCCAGAGGAGCGTTGCGCTGGAGGATGCCCTCGGCGTCAAACAAGCATACTAGTACTACGTGTGCGTCGCCCTCAACTGGGAGGTGCGCTCGCCGAGAACTCGTATGGTGTATGCTCGGTGGAGGGCGCTCCCTGGCCGTGCTGCTCGGGAAACGATGTGCGTGCTACAAGATGGTTATAGTATATGTTCGGGTCGGACGCACCCCTCCGAGGAGGACACGTTTTACTCACGCTCTGCGCACAGGGCCACAGTGGCAGGAGCCCTCCTGCAGGCATCTCTGGAAATCTGGGGACCAACTCGGCCCTGGACTCCGCTAGTCCGTCGGCAGCGGCATTTACTGACATGGCCCTTGCAGGAGACGAGGGGGCTAGACGGGCACACTTTCTTTCATCCTCGGCCATATGGAAGGGCACGTCCTGCAACTCAAAATGTCCACTGCGCCCAGTTGAAGAGTTTGAACAGTTCGCGCCGTAAATCAGCCTGACCCAGCTTCTAAGGAGCGGGCGAGGTCTATATGGGCACACCGAAGGCGTAGCCATTTTGGCTCAAGCACTTGCTGAGCTCGTGGCTTCTCGGCGCACTTGCGCCCGGCGCTTTCCCTCTCCCCAGGTCCCGCGCCATGGTTGTTGCGCAGCGCATCCAATATCTCAAGGCGATGCTGAGCTACGGCGCCAAGCTTGTGATCTCGGCGGCCTCGCACCCGAAACTGCACCACGACGTGATCACGGTGCACATCTACCCGCATGTTCACATCCCTCCGCACGTGCAGCAATTTAGTCATGCGAGCCTCGCTTGGTTGGCACAGGCTGCAGGATCGGAGCAAGTTAGTGTTGCTGTCCGGGGGCGCACACACTCCGACGGGCACTCGATAGTCAAATTCATCGTTTCCTATGTCGCTGCTGACGACTCGCCTCCAGGAGTTGACGAGACGGCTGATGGTCCTCTCCCTCCGCGTGATGTCGATGGCGCCGATGTTTTTGACGATGACGTTGTCGCTGCCCTCCCTCGAGCTGATGCTTGTCTTGCTGATCTATGCCGAGATCTCGCCGCCGTGGTGTCCGACATGGAGGAGAGTTCCAGGATCCGACTCCCGCTCCCCAAAGTCATAACATCCAAGGTTCACCAGTTTCGCAGGGCTGTGGATTTGACCAAGCTGGAGCCACACATCAGCCCAGTGGACTTCGAGTCGTTAGCGGCAAAACTCAGCGAGCTGGAACATCTTACGGAGAAAGACGTGGAGGGTACCACACACGACATCCGCAGCGTCATGACCTCTACTTGCGAAAGGATTGCGTAATTACAAAGGGGGATCTACGAATGCGTACAGAGATGCACCAGAGTTACAATCGCTAATTCGTAAAACAAATATGGGCACACCAAAGGAGCAGATCAGCCACTGGGTCGACTGCTCGCAAACACTCAACTGCCGCAAACAGCACTGCTTTTCGCACAACCTGCTTAGGTCGATCGATGGTTTTTGTACCTCCATAGTCTCAGTCGGGGCCCTCGTGTCCGCCAGTGACCAGCCTCTCAAAACCCCAAGAGGCTGGCCTAAGGAGAGGGTTTTGAGTCAAGTGCCTCTGCGGCTGTCCACTCCGAAAACTCCACTCAGAAGCGGCCACATCTGTGCCCGACCCCGACATGCTCACGGACAGAAGGAGGAGCAAGATGAGGAGGAGACGGAGGACAAGGAGGAGGAGGAGGAGGAGGAGGAGGAGGAGGAGGAGGAGGGGGAGGGATCTGCAACCAGGAGAGGGGAATCAGCCCACGGCACCAGAAGACAGGGCATTGGTCAAGATCCTGGAGGGCGTATTGCATCAGACGGTTTGTGGCCGCCTCTTCTGGGGGCGGGTAGGGGTACACTTTGCTTGATGGGCCCACGCCTCACCGTAGGAATTGTACTGGCACTTTCGGAAAAGATGGGCACGGACACTGCGTCGACTTTGCATCGCTGGCAAACTTTGTCGGTGCGGCAGCAGCCGCTGCGGTCTCTTCACACGTCCACGATCGTTTGCCGGTGTTCGCTCGCTTTCCTCGTGTGGCCTCGCGGGCAACCACGGGTGTCTCCACGCTGTCCGCGCCCAGAAGGTTTATGGCGTTCTCCTAATATCATGCGGCTGTGGTGAGACTCTCCCATGGTGTCGCGTGTTCCCTCTCTGTTGTCTATGCTCATATGGCCGATGCCGGTAGGTTCGCATCCTAAGAGTTGTTCAGGGCCTGGTCGTCGCGCGCGTGTTCAGACTGTTGCTTTTCCTCCGTCTCGTCGCTGCGCGCGAGGCCGCTACTGCCAAAAAGTGTGTGCGTGTGTGGGTGAGCGTCTTTTTTTTTTTTTTTTTCTCTCTCTCTCGCTCTCTCTTTCTTTCCCCTTCGCCCTCGTCCATGTGTTTGTGTTCTGGTTGTCCCGCATCCACCCGCGCAGCACTCCGATGGCAGTCCTGCCGTACGACTGCCTGGCGACGCCTTCACCGACCACGGCGGTGCGCCTGAGCCCGCGAGCTGGATTAGTGGAAAGGCATGAGTAAAGGACGAGAGGAGGATCGGCGAGTGTAGATGCCGGGGCCGCGCGCTCATGGGGCTACGTTTTGGGGAACCCTGACTTTGTGGATGCGACAAGGTTGTCAGACGAGCGCTGCGATCCAGACCTCCAGCGGCATGCAAAGTGAGAAAGCCATCTAGTCTTTCTGAAGCGTTCTCTTGCCAGTCCCAAGGAAAGGACTGCCAGCGGAGGCCCAACTCGGGCCACGGGGCCGACAAAACACAGTGGACGGCACGACGTACGTATTGTATGTTGGGGGATCGGTCGTCTGGCAAGGCACCTCGGCCGTGAGGATCCCAGATGGGGGCGGACAGCAGGGCACCGAGGGCGGTCGAGGGGCGGGAAGGGACCGTGGGCGGAGGGGAATGGATCGATTCGCCTGCGGCCGTGTTCCCTCGCCCCGCCGCCCCGTCCCCACCCTCTTACTCTTCCTCTCCCCCCTCCTTCGCCCACCTCCGCCTCCTTCTCCTCCCCTCCCCTCCCGCCCGTTGTTCCCCCCATCCTCTCCCCCCCTACCCCCCCGCCTCCCTTTTCCCCCAGCCCCGCCCGCGCCCGTGCACATGCCGCTTCCCCCTACCCTCCCATCCTTGAGCTCCTGAGCTCAACATGCAACACAATATGAGTACTATTGTCCCTGTTCTCCCGCTTTTATCCCCGCGTTTCCCCGCCTCTCCCCCGTTGGTTGTTGTTGTTGTTGAACATTATTTCTTCTTAAGAATAATTATTGTTGGGACCCCTGGTGCACGACCCCCCCGCCGCGCCTAGGCCGCAGCCACATTTTCATCATTTTCGTGAGGAAGTCTCAGGCAAAACGGGGTATACCAGATCCGGTTGTTTTGTTGACGCCCGCTTTCCCTTGCAAAAAACACTATAAAATGAAATCTCTTGTTCTAACATAACCAAACTTCAAGAATCCTTTGCAAAAAATGACACGAAGTGCACACTCGCGCGCGCAAGATGAAATCCTTCCAAAACCTTAGTTTTCGTAGCGATTTTAACATAAAAACATGAAAAACCCAATGGTTTTTCAAAAAAAAAGTTTCAAAAATTCATCTTGCGCGCTCTTGCGGATTTCTGAGGAAACCCAATATTTTTTCAACATTTCTGTCAAACGGGCTCTTGCGAGCAACTTTTTCACGTGCTTCGAACTTCTGCAACAACGGTTGCGCGCATGCCAGGGCCATCATCCCTGTCAAATAATACCATATTGGACACATTCGTTTTTTCTTCGCGCGCGCACGCCGTCGTCGTCGGCCGCGGGGCCCTGAATAGTAGCCACGGTCGTCCGCATGCCACGAAGTGAAGTGTCCGAACGTCATAGGGCGGGAAGCTGGGTGTGGGTGGTGGCGAAGAGTCGTTTGGAAATTTGGTAGAGCTTGAACCGGCCCCCCCACAAAGTGGGGGTATTGCCCGCCTCCTATGAAAACCCTGGCACTGGTGAGAACGGAGTGTCCCCAGTCTTAAATGATTGTTGTTGTTGTTGTTGTTATTGTTGTTGGATCCTCATTTCTGAAGAATAATTATTGTTGATCCCCCTCCGGTAACCCTTGTAATTTTCAATTGGAGTGCCCCCCCCTCGGGGCTCGTACCCTGCCTGCTTGTTATCAGGGAAAGCTTGGTGTCACCAAACTGCGTCCCTGGCCCCCGAACTACAACGACAACGGATCCGCTCGATACTTCTTCACAATTTATTACGAGCTCGCAGTCTCGCGCGAGACTTCCCCACAAGTTATGCAGGAGTCGCGCACTCGCGTGGGACTTCCTCGCAATGTATTCAGGTGCCGCGCCTCCGACACTCAGGAATCACGCTCTCGCTTTGACCTTTCTCACGATTTACTTGGGAATCGTGCTATCGCTCGAGTTCTCCTCGCGATTCATGCAGTACTCACGCTTCAGCAAAACGCCTTCTCGACCTGGCCGCTTGGGCCCGCCTTCCCGACCCACTCGTTAGGGTCTACCTGCCCGATGGGGCGGTCTGAGTCTGCCTCGTGTTTTCTGCTCGTAGCCCCCCTCCTGCCAATCCCGTGCTCCATCCTTCTCCCTCCCCCTTCCATCCGTCCTCTCTTCCCCTGTTTCAGGGGCTGCGCCAATTACACGCGGCAGGTAAGGAACATATACTCCCAGGGGGGTACGATCAAAGACGAAGATGGCGGGTACAGAGGGTTTGGGATATGCATGTTGGAGGGCACGCGATCAGGTAAGAGCGAACCATTTGAAACTTATGATTCTTGTTGTTGTTGTTGTCGTTGTTGTAGTGGTTGGTGTTGTTGGTGTTGTTGTTGTTGTTGTTGTTGTTGTTCTTGTTGCTGTGGTTGTGGTGGTGGTGGTTTTGGTGGTTGCTGTTGCTACCGTCGTGGTTGTTGTTGCTGCTGCAGTTGAGGTTGTTGTTGTGGTTATTGTTGTTGTTGTTGTTGCTGTTGTTGTTGTGGTGGTGGAGGTTGTTGTGGATGTTGCTGGCTGTGGTTGTGGTTGTTGTTGTTGTTGTTGGTGGTGGTGGTGGTGCTGCTGCTGCAGTAGCAGTAGCAGTAGCAGTAGCAGTAGTAGTAGTAGTAGTAGTAGTAGTAGTAGTAGTAGTCGTAGTAGTAGTAGTAGTAGTCGTAGTAGTAGTAGTAGTAGTAGTAGTAGTAGTAGTAGCAGTAGCAGTAGCAGTAGCAGTAGCAGTAGCAGTAGCAGTAGCAGTAGCAGTAGCAGTAGCAGTAGCAGTAGCAGTAGCAGTAGCAGTAGCAGTAGCAGTAGCAGTAGCAGTAGCAGTAGTAGTAGTAGTAGTAGTAGTAGTAGTAGTAGTAGTAGTAGTAGTAGTAGTAGTAGTAGTAGTAGTAGTAGTAGTAGTAGTAGTAGTAGTAGTAGTAGTATTAGTAGTAGTAGTAGTAGTAGTAGTAGTAGTAGTAGTAGTAGTAGTAGTAGTAGTAGTAGTAGTAGTAGTAGGTAGTAGTAGTATGTAGTAGTAGTAGTAGTAGTAGTAGTAGTAGTAGTAGTAGTAGTAGTAGTAGTAGTAGTAGTAGTAGTAGTAGTAATAGTAGTAGTAGTAGTAGTAGTAGTAGTAGTAGTAGTAGTAGTAGTAGTAGTAGTAGTAGTAGTAGTAGTAGTAGTA
>CAUYUJ010001071.1:0-10000 GCA_963575745.1 Prorocentrum cordatum
GAGGAGGAGGAGGAGGAGAGGTGGGAGAGAAGGAAAGCAGACGGAGCCGACGGAGCAGGAGGACGACCAGCACACGGACGAGGAGAAGGGGGACAACGAGATGCAGAGCAAAGAGAAAGAGGAGCGGGAGTTGGGTGGAGGGAGGAGCGGCGCGAGAGCAAGGAACAGAGGCAGAAGCACACAGAAGTGGACGAGGAGGAGGAGGAAGAGGAGGAGGAGGAGGAGGAGGAGGAGGAGGAACGACCGACGACGACGACGCCGCCGCGGACCACGCGGGCAAGGACGTGAGCAAAGAGGACGACGAGGAGGCGATGCGCAAACGCATGCGGCGTGCCTCGGCGGCGCCCCCCCGCGGCGTCCACTCCCGCGGGCGCGGCCAATGCGCGATGTCGGCCCGACGAGGGGCAACGTCAGGGCGGGACCGGCCCAAGGCGGGAAACATCGACGTAGAATCGGCGATACATCGCCGATGGATCGGCGATCGGCCCCCCATAGCGCACCCGCAAGTTCCTGGACGGGGTGGGCTATCGGGCCCCTGTCGGCGACGAGTGGACGATTGGAGGTCAATACATCCTTGGGCGCATGCGAACACAACCACTGGGGCCGTCGGTGGGGCCCCGTGGGGGCCACGAAGCGTGCGAGGGGTGTGCGAAAATGGAACGGTGAACGCATGCAAACGCAACCCTATGGGGCCAAGAAGCGTGCGACGGGTGTGCCAAAATGGGTGCGATGGGCGCGTACGAACGCAGCCAATGGGCCCGTCGGTGGAGCTCCCCATGGAAAGACGAAGCGTGTGAGGGGTGTGCCAAATTAGGTGCAGTGGGCACATGCGAACGCTGGAATGGTAGGGGTAGGAGGCAGCGGGAAGGAAGGAACGTGGGGCGCTGCCCCGTCAAAGCGACGACCCACCACCACAATGGAAAACACGTCGCAACGGTGTGATGGCCGCCCCGCGGGCGGCGGCTCTGGCCCAGTCTACACTGGAAAACGCAATGCGGGGGGGCGGGGGCGGCGCGCGCAACCCATGGCCCGTTGTGCATAAAACAACAAGGCCGCGAGCGCGCGCGCGCGAACATCGTATGACCCATTCTTCTTGGAAAACTCGCGGTGCGTGTTCCTGGCCAATTCGGCATTGGAATCTGCAGCGCAATGAGGCGGTGGCCGCGCGTGCGAGCTCGCGCGGCAAATGGCCCATTCTGCATGGGAGTGCCACAGCGCACAGGGGGTGGAGGCCACAGCGCGGGCAGCCCACTGCCCACTCCGCATTGGAGAAATTATTCGCCGCGTGGAGCCCCACATATGTGCATCTCATACTCCTGCCACGCAACGCTGGAGAACTCTGTCTGTGAGAAGCTGGGTGTGAGAGCGAGTCAGCGTGGACGACGGGCGCGGCAACGACGACAGCGACACCGACGACTTTACTGACGTTCTCCTTCTCTGGGCATGCTCCAAGATAGATGAGCGAACGCCAGCAAAAACGAGATGACTGAGAAACTCTGAACATGATAGATCTGAGTGTGAGTGAGTCTGAATAGTGAACCCGGGTGGGTTGACTGTGGATGATTATCATTTACTCTACGTATGAAGGGGGTCTGGGTACGAATGGGACTGAGAATGCGTAAATCTGCCTATGAGTAAACCTGAGTGAAAATGAGTCTGGGCGTGGGCAAGTCTGGGTACGAGTGGGTCTGAGTATGCGTATAATGAGTACGCGTCTGCGTCTGACTGGGTCTGAATGCGAGTGAATCTGACTACGAGTGAATATGAAGGCGGGCGGGTCTGAGTGTGAGTGAGTCCGAATGTGAGTGGGTCTGAATATGAGAGAGAGCGCTTTTCACGGGCGCTCGCCTTGGGAATATTCGACGGCGCGTTTCGAACCGCGGGGGTGGCCCCCCCAACACTCGGTTAAGTGAGATACGCGTGCACTCAACGGAGGGAGAGGAGGAGAGGAGGGGACGAGAGGGGGACCAGGACAGGGCGATGGTATTTTCATGGCAGCGAGGCGACGCGCATCTCCGCCTGGGCGTGGGCCCTGATGGCCCCACGCTCAACGCGAGCGCGTGGGCCCTGACGGCCCGCGCGCTCGCGCTCTGGCACGCCTGCGGCCGCTCGGCCGACGCTGGCGTCTGGGAGCAAAGGGGGGTGGGTGGGCACCCGCGCGTCGGCCAGAGCCGAACGCTACGGACCCAAAATGGCTACCTGAGCCCACACCCCCTCCCACTTAACCTGCAGTCTACAACCAATCAGACTATACAAGTTAAGTGAGATACGCGTGCACTCAACGGAGGGAGAGGAGGAGAGGAGGGGAGAGAGAGGGACCAGGACAGGGCGATGCTATTTTCATGGCAGCGTGGCGACGCGCATCTCCACCTGGGCGTGGGCCCTGACGGCCCACGCCCGACGCGAGCGCGTGGGCCCCGACGGACCGCGCGCTCGCGCTCTGGCACGCCTGCGGCCGCTTGGCCCGCGCAGGCGTCTGGGAGCAAAGCGGGGTGGGTGGGCGCCCGCGCGTCGGCCAGAGCCGAACGCTACGGACCCAAAATGGCTACCTGAGCCCACACCCCCTCCCACTTAACCTGCAGTCTACAACCAATCAGACTATACAAGTTAAGTGAGATACGCGTGCGCTCAACGGAGGAGGAGGAGGAGAGGAGGGGGCGAGAGAGGGGCCAGGACAGGGCGATGGTATTTCCATGGCAGCGTGGCGACGCGCATCTCCGCCGAGCGTGGGCCCTGGTGGCCCCGCGCTCAACGCGAGCGCGTGGGCCCTGACGGCCCGCGCGCTCGCGCTCTGGCACGCCTGCGGCCGCTCGGCCATGAGAAAAGAAAGACGCAGCCGCGCGCGCGGGGACGCCCCGCCCGAGTGCGAGGGCGGAACCAGAGGCTGCAAGAGCCTCGCGCGCGCGGCCACTTGCCTGCAACCTTGTGGCCTTCCGCGCCCCGCGCACCCAGAGCGCGGGCGCGGCGCGTGCGCGATGCGCGCAAAAGAACCGAAAGGGGACGGCGCACGATGCGCCGGGCGCAGAGCGCAAGTGTGGCCCCGACCGCACGGCGCGCAAGACGCGCGGCACGGCCGGGCCCAGGAAGCACGCGAGCGCGTGCAAAGTTAAACTCCTCCAAAGAGAGAGGATCGCAGGCGCCACCTGCGTGCCGTAGGCTAAAAGAAAGAAGATCGCAGGCGCCACCTGCGTACCGTAGGCTAAAAGAAAGAAGATCGCAGGCGCCACCTGCGCACCGTAGGCTCAAAGGATCGCAGGCGCCACCTGCGCACGGTAGGCTGAGAGGAGGGCCGGCTCACTCACAGGCCGCCGCCTTCAGCCCGCGCCCGCGATGCCGCGGGCGCTGGCGTCGGGGTACGGGAGGGGGCTCCACGCCTAGATGGAGGGCGTGTTCCCCTGGCGGTCGCGGCTCTCGTCTCCGCTGCGGTCTCCGCCGCGCTCACTGGGGTCCCGGGGGCTGCCGCCATCGCCGCCCCTCGACGCGCGACCATCCGCGCTGGGCCAGTCACGCTCACTCCGGCCGCGGCTGCCCTGGTCGCCCTTGGAGTGGCCGCCCTTGCCGCTCTTGTCGCCCTTGCCGCCGCTCTTGGAGCCCTTGGCGGCCTTGCCGGAGTGCTTGCCCTTGACCTTGCCGCCCTTGCCGCCCTTGTCGCCCGCGCCCTTGCAACGCCAGGCTGGGATCCCACCCCCGCCCGCGGCAGCCTCCGCGGCGGCAGCGCGCCGCCGCTTTTTCTCCTGCTCGTAACACCCCAACAAGCACAACAAATACAAAAACCAACAACAAACAAAACTCAAGAGACATACACCAAAAAACATCCCAACAAAAACACAACAGACCCAATAACAAACTCAGCAGCATCATAGATACCAACCTCAAAATCATATCATAACCACCAAAAACCAACCAAAGCAAAAACCCTAAAAGATACTAACAGCACACGACACCAAAAAACACAACAACACAAACAAAGACCAAAAACACAAAAAAATACACAAAACACCAAACCAAGAACACAAGAAACCACAAACCATACACCAGCCAGCGATGCTCCGCGAGGAGCGCGAAGCTGCCCAGCGTGCTTCCCGGTCTTACGCCGCGTGCGGCCGGGAGGGGTGTCGCCGCGCCGCGCCCACGCTGGGCCCCGCGCCAGACTGCGGCTGGGCGACCTCTCGCGCTTGGGCCGGTTGCGGCTGGGCGACCTCTCACGCTTGGGCCAGCTGAGGTCGCCCGGCGGGCGGCCCCCCTCAGCCCCCGCACCCGTGGCACCCGTGCTGGGGCGCTCTCCATGGCCGGCACTGGGGCCCGGCGCCTCCCGCACGGTGTGGCCGCTCCGCCGGGCCTTCTCCACCACCGTCTTGGGTTTGCCGAAGGCGACGCGGCAAGCCTCGCAGTAGCTCACGTCGCACCCCTTACAATGCCACCGCAGGGCTCCGCTGTTAGCTCCGCCCGCGGGGCACATCTCGCAACCCCAACCGTCTCCCGGGTCAAAGGAGCTCCAGCGCATCTTGAGTGCGCACGTCGGGCAGGCAGGCGGCTGGATGGTCGGGCCATCCTCCCCGTCGCTGCCTGGGTCAGGGCCGCGAGGTCGGCTCGCCCACTCCGTGACCACCGTGCACGGGTCTGTCTTGTAGAACCGATAGTTCGACCTCATGCACTCCCGCGCGCGCTTTGCGTCAGCGCGGCGCTGGAACTCCACCAGCACGCACGGCTCCCGCTTGTGGCGGTGGTCGTACAGGAAGGCGATGTGTTTGACGACCCCAAAGGGCACGACCACCTGCCTGACCACCTCGCCTCGCGCTTCACGATGTCGGCCTTCGGGGGGGCGCCGCCCGTCTTGGGTTTCAAGACGGCCTCCTCCCCCTGTCCCCTGCGCCCGCGATCGCGAGGCGCATCGCGCTCGCGATCGCGGCGCCTCGCGCGCGAGGGCGAGCGCAAGGGCGCAGGGCGCCTCTCGCGCTTGCGGACCTCTTCGGCGAGGCGCTCTTGGCCGGGGGACCGCGCGGGCCGCGGGCGCCCCGCTGGAGCGCCTTTGCTCTGGCGCCGCGCTGCAGCCTGGATGGCCGCACGCGCCAGCGCCGCGGTGACCGCGTCCTCTCCCGCCTCGAGGACCGGGGCTGGGGTCGACCTCCCCTCGCCCCTGCTCGAGGCGTCGTCCACGTCGGTGCATGAGCTCCACGACCCCTGTCATCTTCGCGTCCCAATTAAATTGAGACGTTCGGAAGCGGCTCAATTTTTAATTGCGCCGTCAGAAAAAATTAAGACATGAGCAAAAAATTGGGACAAGCGAAGATCGGGTCCGATATCGATATTGGCAGCAGCGGAGAGCGCTGTGCAAATAAGACAGAAAAAAAAACAAAAAATTAAAAAAAAAAAAATAAAAGAAAGAAAAAAAAAAAAAAAAAATAAAAGAAAAAATGGCTATAAATTTAAAAGAAAGATAATAAATAAAAAAGAAAATAAAATAGAAAAACTAAAACAAAAAAAAAAAAGAAACAGTCCCTTCCTACGATATCCATGCCACGTCGGGATCGTCCAAGCGCCCGTAAGTCGGGGCATAGCTAGCTCCGCTACCAAACGATCGATCGCGTACTCGAGCCACGCGGCGACGAGGAGGATCGAGGAGGAGGAGGAAGAAGAGGAGGAAGAAGAGGAGGATGTCGATCGAGGAGGACATTTAGCGATCGGCGCCGCGCGCACAGCACGAAACGGTCGTCGCCATCGTAGCGGACGTCGTACCACGTGCACCCTATACATAGGGGCGGCGCGCGCATACGCTATGTTAGCATAGCACATACTATTGCACGAAACTGCAAGGGACCCTGGAGGCAGCACGGCCGTGGCCACGACCGCGATGCACACGCGTTGGAGCGGCCAGCGATCGGACGCCTGCCACACCCACACGGGCAGGCGGTCGACCCGAGGGAACATGCACCCCGCGGGGCCCACCATGGCGCCCGCTCTCCCTCGCCCACAGGCGCCTCCCAAGGCACACCCCTGGGTCGAGCCCAGTAGCGGGCTCGACAGGACGTCCTGGACGTCCTGGGAGGACAACCGCGTCGGCCGCGGAGGGTCTCGAGAGAGGGGGGGCACCAGGCCACTCCCAAAGCTGGGCCATCGATGTGTCCGAAGAGGAGGAGGAGGAGGAGGAGGAGGACGACGACGACGACGACGACGAGGAGGACGAGGAGGACGAGGAGGACGAGGAGGACGAGGAGGACGAGGAGGACGAGGGGAAGGAGGAGGAGGAGGACGACGACGAGGAGGAGGAGGAAGAGGAGGAAGAGGAGAAGGACGAGGAGGAGGAGGAGGAGCAGGAGGAGGAGAAGGAAGGGGAGGAGGAAGAAAAGGAGGAGAAGGAGGAGGAGGAGGAGGAGGAGGAGGAGGGAGTTCAGGGGGGCAACACACATGCCTGAGCACGTGCGCGCGGCGCAGGAGCTGGCACCCCTCTGCGCTGCGATTGTTCCCTCCTGTGGCAAGGAGGAGGAGGAGGAGGAGGAGGAGGAGGCACATGCCTGAGCACGTGCGCGCGGCGCAGGAGCTGGCACCCCTCTGCGCTGCGATTGCCCCCTCCTGTGGCAAGGAGGAGGCGGAGGAGGAGGAGCAGGAGGAGGAGGAGGAGGAGGGGGAGGACGACGACGACGACGACGAAGAGGGACGTTGAGGGGGCAAATCGCATGTCTGAGCAGGCTCTTCCTGCCTCTTCCTGCACGAAGGCGCAGGACCGACCTCCCTGCTCAACGGTCCTCCCTGTGGGGCGGATAGGATGAAAAGGGGGGAAGGTGGGGGGGCGGGCAGGGGGAGGGAGTGGGAAAAGGGAAGAGGAGGGCAAGGAAAAGCCAAGTGCGGGCAGGGGGGGGGGGGTGGGGACAGGGAAGAGGAGGGCAAGGAAAAGCCAAGTGAGGAGGCGCGCTCCCTGCTGCTCGCTTCTTCCGTTCCCTCGCCCCCCCCCCCGACGATCGATGAGGTCTGGCAGGCGTTTTTCGGGTGCCCCGTCGGCGCAGCTCACGCGACCTTCTCTAGGAAACTGAAATAAAATTTGGAGCCGTGGTGTAACGACTTGGCGATGGCTGCCATCGCCCTATTCTCGGATTCGTCCAAGTAAGTCCAGCACCTCCGAGGGTTGCCCATCGCCCTCGCCCGGAGGGCGAGGTGGGCGAACACATGATGTTTAAACACCGTGTGTCCACCAGAACGCTTCCAAAAGTGAACAAAAGCAAAGACACAATTCTCTAAATCCTGTTGGGCAGCAGGCGTCATTTGCCGAGGGTGTACAGAAACTATGTCTTGGAAGCGCTTCAGCTGTACACAACAGTGGGGCAAATACACAGCGAGCCCTGTAAACAGATGCCTGTTCTCGTGACACAGTTGGGGCAAAAGGCCTACAAGCTGTCGTGTTTCCGCCGCCTTTGCGGGCAGACGGGGATCGTGGGGAGGACCGAGCATCTTTAAAGATAGCCTGAAGATCTGGCTCATCTGGCCCCGCCTGAGCATCACTTGGTTGGCGATATAATACGCGCGAATGCGCCTCCTCAGCTCCACAAGGTTATCTTTACGTCGGATGAGAAGTGTTCTGGCCCTGCTGCCTGCAAAATTGTTCTCTATGAGAATACTCAGGATGGCTCCGCAGAGGTATTGACCAACCCCCAGGTCGACAACATGCATTATGTCCAGGGCGAGCATTGCTATGGTAAACCCCACCACACCGAAAATCGGGGCGATGAAATTGAGGCCGATCTGGTTAGACGAATCAAAAAATGTCAGTGTAGCCGGCTCCGCCACAGAGCATTGAATGTCAGCAACTTTGTACGTGTCCGTCACAGGACCCGTCTGCACCAAGCGCCAACCCGTGGTTAAGTGCAGTTCTGGGCATGCTTTCCAAAGTCCGAACCCTCCGATGTCGGGATCGTGTCTCATACATGCTAAAAGTTTGTCCAGCTGGTTTTTGCTTGTGATGGTCACTGTCTTAGTGCAAGCCGACACCATTTCATTATGCATCGCGGCATCTTTATCCCTCCATGTGCACTCGGCACGTGAACGAGGGTAATTATGTAAATCCGTTTTCTTGACATTGCAGAAAAAAACATGGTGCCTCCGCGTTGCCCCAGCGTTTCATCCCTAAGGCTTGCTGGAATTCTAACAGATCTGCTCTGTATTCGCACAGCGCCCCACGAAGACCGTTTGCCAATTCCATTCCCCGCCTCAATTCACGATCCTCGTTGACAAACGGCTGATTGTTGTGGCCGCACGAAGGATAGACACCAGAGGCGAGGATATTGAGGGACCATACAATGCATCGCATTATGGCCCCCAGAGTGCAAGCACCCTTGCATCCGCAGATGCAGCAGTCACTTTTTCTGATTGCTGTGATTTTGTGCCGAACCTGTGTCTTGATGTTGCTCCAGTAGAACAGTAGGAACGTATCCTTTTTCGAGATCGGCACCCCGTCGCTGTAGAAACCAATCGGGTAAGAAAGGCCTCCATGTTCAACCGTGATGGGGTGGTCATAGAATTGCTGGGGAATTTCATCAGGGCTGAGGCTTTGCAAGTTGAAGTCTTCTGGATTTGCTGCGTAGCTCTCTGCAAAGGTCTCGTGGGGCAGCAAAAACGGCAGATCAATTTCCTTTCGCGAGTCCGTCTCTTTGTCCCAAATTGGAATGGGCGTGCTGTAAATCTTCTCGCGGGTCGACAGGTTCAATGCCTTTCTGATGTGAGCAGTGTGGTGGCCCGAGTCGGGGTCCAGGGCCAAATCCCCAACGCCTGTGCCGCCAGACCTCATCGCGTGAAACGCTACCGTGCAGACGTCCTAGATGGTTGAACGACCCCCCCCCCCCCCCAACGGTGGAACAGCGGCCTCAGGAGGCCACGGTTTCCATTCAGCATGTTCTTTCCCACTTTCACCTCTCCTGATTCCTCTCCCCCCTGCTCTTCGGAACCCCGCGGCCCTCCCCCATTCGAGTGGTTCTGAATTCGGGGGGTGGGTGGTTCAACCGTCGATCCTTGGAGGTCATCTTCCCCTCCTTCCATCTGCCAATCAAGTACTTCCTCAAACCAGCTCCGCCGTCGTGCTGTGGCGGGGTCGCCTGGCATATCGACTGGTTTGGGAAACCTCTGATCTCGCGTATGCGCCGACTTGATCGAGGGGGTGGGGTTGCTAGTGGATGCGAGTCGCATCGCATCCACCATCGGCAACCCCCCCTCAATCGATCACGGGCGCATTGCGGGCGAGCAGGCTTTTCCAAACCGACCTCCAGATCCATCGGCTGCGGCGCTCCAGCCGCTGACGACGAAGGGCGGCCCTCCGTCGAGACTTTCATGGCCGCCATGCGCGCCGCCATCGCACAGACGATACCAGAGAACCCAGTATAGATGTGTGCAAAGCTGCTGTCGAGCAAAAGCGGCTAGAGTACCACGGGCGATGGATCTGGGCCAAGCTACATTAATTGTGTTTTGGGCACTACTCCGAACTTGAATTTCTGAACCATCGCGTTCTGAACAACCGCTAGGCTGATTCAAAAAGGGAAACGTGGGCGCCCGCCAGCCTTCAACTCAATACACGTGCCTTTTGGATAGAGTTCACATCTGCACATTGGCCCAGAAGGTTCTCAATAAGTTGGTGCGACTTCGACTGACAGGCTGCTTCCCCTCTCATCTCTCATTCCTACTCGTCCTGTGCCTCCTGAGCTCTCCTTTCGTGAATCTCTCCACGCGTACTTCGAGACAGTATGGCGCGGCCAACTTTCAACAACTTCTGTTCGAACGCCAGTCTCGTCAGCACCATGATCCATACGGTTCTCAACTAGTTGATGCGAGTTCGACTGAAAGGCATCCTCTCGCCCCTCTCACATCACACTCGCCCTCCCCCTCCTGAGCCCCCCTCCTCTTTGGGGTCTTCTGCGCGCGTGCCTCGAGGCATGGAGTAGTGACGTGGCGCGGCCGACTTTCTCACGCGCGAGCGCGCGCACTCGGTACCGTTGGCCAGCACCCCCGAGTATCGCTGGCC
>CAUYUJ010001071.1:15000-105582 GCA_963575745.1 Prorocentrum cordatum
GCGTGGGGATGGGGGCGACCAAGGCCCGCGCGCGGGCCACGCATGGGCCCTCGCGCGCGAGGTCGGCGGCGCCGCAGCGTGGTGGAAGGGGTGCCAGGGGGGGGGGGGGGGGAGGGGGGGGGGGGGGGTGCGCTCGGGGGTCTCGCGGTGCGTGTTGAACGCATTGCAGCGCTCGCAGGGTGCCACCCGATCGTTTCCCAGCGGTTGGAAGCGGGCATGAAACGCGCCAGAGCGGTTGGACGCGCGCATGGGAAAACATGAGGAAACGCTAAAAAAATTAGAAAACATTAGAAAACATTAGAAAACATTTTTTTTTTTTTGTTAGATAAAAAAAAGAAAACGTTAAAAAACATTACGAACATTAGAAAACGTTAGAAAACGTTACATAGGAAACGTTACGAAACATTACGAACGTTAGAAAACGTTAGAAAACGTTACATGGGAAACGTTAAGAAACATTACGAACATTAAAAACATTAAGAAACATTACGAACATTAGAAAACGTTGAAACGTTAAGAAACATTACGAACATTAAAAAACATTAGCAAACATTACATAGGAAACGTTATGAAACATTACGAAACATTACGAACATTAAGAAACGTTAGAAAACGTTACATAGGAAACATTACGAACATTAAGAAACATTGCGGAATTCGCGCAACATTAAAAAAACATGAAAAAACATTAAACAACATTAGAAAACATGATCAGCGCACAAGGGGAACGGCCCGCGGGGCTTTCGGGGTGAACCAACGCGGCGCGACGGGTTGGTCGGCGGGCGCGATGCGTGTTCGAGCGTGCGCAAATGGGGTTCGAGGGGTGCACGAGGTGGGTTCGGGCTATGAAGGGGTGCGGGGGTGTCTCCAGGGGGTTAAATTCAGGGTGTCGTGGGGGGTTCGGGAGACGCGAGGGGGTGTTGTGACGTATTCGGTGGGCACGGTGGGGTGTCCAGCGGGATCTGGGGTTAACGTGGTGCGTTGGGGTGGGTGGGTGGTGCGCGGGCGAGCGAGGGGCGCGGTGGGCGGGAAGGGGACAAGGGCCCACCGCGCCCACATTCAGAGCTCCAGGTCGAGTTTGCGAGTGTCCGAGTCATACGTGCGCCTGCGTCCATGTGTGTCGGCCTCGCAGCGGAAGCCCAGGTACACCTGGGCGGACAGACTCTGCCCTTGACCACGCTGACTGCAGAAACCGTCACCACCTGTCCCCCTTCATCACCCTCATCCGATATCCCGTGCGCATTTCGCAGTCGTGGTCGTCCTATATACGGTGCTCATCATCCCACATGCCCTTCCTTGTCTCATTCCTCCTGCTCCGCATGTTCCCCGTGTTCCGTCGTCGTCCTCCCGTTCGTCGTCCTTTGGGCCTTTCATCGTGATCGTCGTCTTCACGGTGCCGATCGTCCTTGTCTCATTCTTCGTATTCCGTATGTGTCTCATTTTTTCCGCCTTCGCCATCCCGTTCGTCCTCTGCCCCCCCCCCCCCCCTCCACACACGCATGCGCATGCACATCGCTACAGTTACATCAATTTTTTGTTCCTAGTCATCCCCCCCTGCATGCACCGCCGTGCTCTTCGTGCACGCCGCGCGCGCATGCACGCACACGCACGCACGCATGCGCACACACACACCCACACACACACACCCACACACACACACACGCACACGCACACGCACACGCACACACACACACATCTACACACCCTTACGTGCCAACACTATCTCACCATCAAGCGTGCACGGTGTGATCTCCCCGCTCGCCTGCGGACAGCCTGCAGTCAGCTCGGTGGCCCTCGGGCGCCAGCGCTGGAGTAACGCCAGCTGGAGTAAGTGCTTGAGCAGTCTGCACTAGCTGAGGCACATAAGGGAATGTCATCAATCAAGACCCGATGTTCCATGAGCACGCGCAGGGTCAAGATATGCCGTCGAGTCTCGGGGTTCAGGGTGGGGCGACCACGCAACTGGAGCGTGACGTACTTAAGCGTGGGGGAGAGGTCACGCAATGCAAGCTGCACAATAACACATACCGTGTGTCTTATCATCCTCGGGCCTCTTAGGCGAACGCGCATGCACACGCTCAGCATCAAACTGTCAATGCGAGATCGGCGGCGTCGAGGTCACGCTGGCACCGCGCCCATCTTGCCAAGGGATACGATACTGTCTGGTATGCCGTGGTATGCTACATGCACGTGGTATTTCGGCGTATTGATTTCACACACTGGGCGCGTGGTATGCTACATGCACGTGATATCTCGGCGGGACTCGGGCGATTGGGGGCGGGGGCCGCGTGATATGGGCGAAACGATGTATCCAATCCGAGTGGACCCCTCGGCGCATTGATTTCACACACTGGGCGCGCGCCAGGATTGGCAACGGACGATCGGGAAGACGGAGGATCACGAGAAGGATGAGGCAGGATATGCAGCAACACGTTTGCAAGCGAAGCGAGCATGCGTCGCGACAAATCCCTCCCCGCGGAGCGGGTCTGCATTTGAACTTGACATCGCCCGAGCTGTGCATGCAGCTCAGGCGATCACCTGCTGCCAAGGGATGGGCGTGTACTCCTCTAGCCTCACTCCTCCTTCCCCTCGCTCCTTCATCCCCTCTAGCATCGCTCCTCCTGTGGCCTCGCTCCTCCTTCCCAGCACCATTCATCTCCCCCAGCATATCCCCACCCCTCCTGGAGGATCAGAGGATCAGGGAGGTAAGGGAGGAAGATGGGGAGGAGGAGGAGGAAGAGGAGGATGAAACTTCGGAAAAAGGGGGAGGAGAAGGCAGAGGGGAAGGAGGCGGAGAAGGAGGTGGAAGTGGAGGAGGAAGGATGCGTAGGAGAGGGGGGGAGGAAGATGGGGAGGAGGAGGAGGAGGAGGAGGAGGGGGATGAGGGGGACGATGAGGAGGAGGACGGGAGAGAGGAGGAGCTCGCCTTCAGAAACAATACATCGAGATCAGCATCATGTTGATCCCGATCGTGTTGGTAAGCTCCCAGGCGAAGTAACCCGCCTGGAATTATTGCGCGTGCTCGCTTCTATGGGGATCCTCTCCCATGATATCACTGCTGTTTCTGCTGCTGCTGCTGTTCTCCGTGCGTTCATGTATCCTCACATGGCCTCCTCCTTGGGGCGGAGATCGAGGGAATGGCAGGGGGGTGGCAAGACTAGATTAGGCCATGCAGCATGACTGCAGGGGCGGATCGATAGACAGCGGAGGGGAGGAGGAGAGACGTGGAGGATGGCTTGCTATCGCTAGGCAAAGCGGTGGCCTCCAACACTGACGTGGAAATGTCATCCACCACGGCGTGGATGAAGCAGATCAGCGCGGCCTCCCACCGAGCAACGGGAGCGATGGAGGAGGGGGGGGGGAGGGAGAATGAGGGACGATAGCGATGGATTTAGATCCATCGATAGCCAAATGCGTAACGTGAGAACTCACGCAAGGGCATGCCGATGCAGGTCGGCCTCAAACATTGTTGCAGCAACGCTCACGAACACGGGTGGGTCAAAGCTACGGGCATCTGCAAAATATGAGTGCTGCATAGACTGCTGAAGATCGTGAGGCCACCCTAAAGACAGACCCTCACGAGGCCGCAAAGCGCGGTTATCTTTGCACCCCTGCGGTGCACTACGTACCCATATCATCCCGACCCTGCCCCACCACCACAGCGTGAGGCCAAGCTCCTGGACGGCCGTGTCTTTCATGCTCAGCGCCGTCGTCTTGATGCAATCCATCTTGATCTCAGCGTAGCACATCTCGTTGAACAGGTGGCGGATGAAGGCCAGCGCCGCCTGCTGCTGCGTCTCGACCTGGAGATGCTCGATCATCTCTGGGCCGAAGGTCTTCCACATGACCTGGGCCAGCTGCTTCCAGGTCGAGCCGTCGTGGTAGGCGATGGTCTCGATCTTCTCGCTCTGGCGGCTCCTCAGCTTCAGGCGCATCTCCGTGCCGTCGTCGAGCGTGCACTCGTACACGTCGCCGAAGTCCTCGAGGCTGGGGGGCCAGATGATCTGGCGCCCCGCGGGCGGCGCCGCCGCGGCCGCCGCGGGTGCGGGCCCCCCCTCCTCCTCCTCCTCGGGCTCGTCCACGGCTGGCTCCTCCTCCTCGCCCTCGTCCTCGTCCTCCTCCGTGCAGCCTTCTTCTTCCTCAGGCTCCTCGCCCTCCTGGCTCTCATCCTTGGCCTCCTCAGGGGCTGCGGCCTCCTCTTTCTCCTCCTTCTTCTCGGCCTTGACGGCCTTGGCCTTGGCGGCCTTCCTCGGGGCGCTGGCCGTCGCCGCTGCAGGCCTCTTCTGCAGCGCCTTGGCCTTGCCCTTTGCCCTGCCCTTGGGCGGAGCTGCCGGCCTCCACGGGGCCAGCGCCGCGCCAGCGCTGCCGCCGCCAGCGCCGCCGCTCGCGCCAGCGCTGCCGCTCGCGCCAGCGCTGCCGCTCGCGCCAGCTGGCGTCGCCTTCGCGCTCCTGCGATCCTTCTTCGGCTTCTTCTTTTTCTTCTTCTTCTCGCTCTTCACGGCCGTCAAGCTGGACATGAACGGGAAGGCGGGCAGCGCTGGCGGCGGCGTCATCGTCGGGACGACCTCGTCGTCGTCGTCGTCGTCGTCGACGGAGTCGGCGAACTCGATGGAGTCGGACTCCGTCACCACTGCGACGTCACCAGCCTCAGATATCTTCGCTGGCACCACTGCAGCCACAGCCTCAATCTTCGCTGGCACCACTGCGACGTCACCAGCCTCAATCTTCGCTGGCACCACTGCGACGTCACCAGCCTCAATCTTCGCTGGCACCACTGCCTCGTCGCCAGCCTCAGCGACGGCTGGCACCACTGCCTCGTCACCAGCCTCAATCTTGGCTGGCACCACTGCCTCACCACCAGCCTCAATCTTGGCTGGCACCACTGCCTCATCGTCACCAGCCTCAATCAACGCTGGCACCACTGCCTCATCGTCACCAGCCTCAATCAACGCTGGCACCACTGCCTGATCACCAGCCTCAATCTTGGCTGGCACCACTGCCTCGAGGCTGCTGCCACCCTCGTCGAGCGAGTCGACGAGGGTGTCATCAGCGATCGCCAGGACGTCGGGGTCCTGCTCTTGCATATGTTACCTGGAGGGGGAATCTGGAGGAGGAGGATCTGGAGGTCCTGCAGTTCCTGCACTCACATTAATGTGGAGGAGGATCTGGAGGGAGGGGGAGGTCCAGGAGGCGGGGGTGAGAAGATGGGAGATCGAGACGAGAGAGGATGAGCATCATGACCTGGGGAAGCATGTTGGGGAGGGAAGGCGTAGGCGAGAGAGAGAGAGAGAGAGAGAGAGAGAGAGAGAGAGAGAGAGAGAGAGAGAGAGAGAGAGAGAGAGAGAGAGAGAGAGAGAGAGAGAGGAAGAGGGGGATGGGACAGCATCTTGGGGGAGGAGAGGTGGATGCGAGAGGTCGAGAGGGGGCCAGGAGGGCAGGAGGAGCAGGAGGAGCAGGAGGAGCATAAGCATGAGGCGGTGGTGGAGGGGGAGGAGGCCACCCCTCCTCCTGTGCACCTCTTCTTCCTTCCTCCTCCTCATCTTCCTCCTCCTCCTCCTCCTCCTCCTCCTCCTCATACCCCGCCTCCTCCTCCTATTCCTCCTCCTCCTCTTCCTCCTCCTCCTCCTCCTTCTACCCCTCCTCGGCCTAGCCCTCCTCCTCCTTCTATACTCCTCCTCCTACCTCTCCTCCTCGCGGTCGGCTCTGGGGCGGCAACAAAAAACCTCCTCTCCAGCCTGCATCTTGAAGTAGCGATTGAGCTCCGCTTCGCTGATCTCCTCGACGTCGTAGCTGGATACATCCTGGCTGCCCGTGTCCATCCTACTCGTCGCCCTACTTGTCCTGCTCCTCCTGCTCCTCCTCTTCCTCCTCCTACTCTTCCTGACTCTTCCTCCTACTAGTCCTCCTCTGACTCCTCCTCCTACTCGTATTCGTCATACTATTCCTCCTGGTACTCCTCATAGCCTCCTTCTCCTACTCTTGAGCATCCCCCTTCCTGCTTGACAGGCTCGTCCTACTCTTCCGCGTCCTATTCTTGCTACCCGTGCTCGTCCTAAGTTTGCTCGTCGCCAGGCTCAACGTGCTCGTCCTACTATTGTTCAGCATCCGCCTCTCTTCGTAACTCTTCCTCATATTTCTCATCCTACTCCTGCTCCTCCTGCTCCTCCTGCTCTCGCTCATCCCCCTCCTGCTCAACAAGCTCGTCCTGCCCGACCTCACTCCGTCGCAGTCCTCTTCATACGCTGCGAGGCGCGACGTTGAATCTGGCGCATTCTTGTCCCGCTGGAAGTGGGCTAACATGATGCGAAGGGACCTGCACTCCACGAACCTGCAATCGCGGGACGGGTGATTATGTGGGATGGTGGTGCCATCATGTCCGATATCACCGCTGAGAAGAACGACGGACCGCGACCAGCCCAATACTCCACACATTATCGCTACACGAAGTCGCCACAAGAAAGCAAAGCGGGCCCCGACGTCTGGGCGGGGAGGAGGACGATAACGCAGACGACGGCGAGCAGCAGGAGGAGCAGCAGCAGCAGAAAGGGGAGGCGGAGGACGAGGATGTTAGGGTGGAGAGGCAGGATGAGACTGAGGGTGAAGGGTTGTATTTGGAAGGGGAGATGGAGCAGGAGTGGGATGAGGAGGAGGAGTAGGAGGAGGATGAGGTGGATGGGAATGGGGGGGAGGGGGAGAGGGGGGGATGGGGGGGGGGACATTGAGCGAGCGCGCCAATATGGTACTTCCCTCCTCGCTCTCCCCATCCACTCTTCGCGTGCAATCAAAAGAAGGGCGCCTGTAGCCCTGCATGATCATCTTGCTTGGCTTGCGGCCCTTCGACTTGATGTACTGCTCAGTGAATATGTGCGCCCATGCTTTGTCCCAGCCAGCCTCTAGGGGAACGTTGGGCTGACGACTGCTCCCTCCTCTCCCCCAGATCTGTCGATCGAATCTCGATTGAAGCTGGAACAACTGAATTGGGGCGGGCTCACACTATGTGATCCTGCCCGACTCCTACTACCCGACCATCTAGGTAAACCCCACTTCATTACGTGTCACGCCGTGTTCTATCTTGCCCTCTACCTTTCCTTCTACTAGTTTGCGATGCTAGTGTGCTTCTTTATTCGAATGTCCTACTCCACCATCGTCTCTGACCCTTTATCCTCCTCCGCCTCCGCCTCCCCCACTTCATCCTTCGCTTCCCCCTTCTGCGCCTCCTCCTCCTCCTCCTCCTCCGCCTCATCCTCCTGTTTCTTCTCCTCAGCTTCCTCCTCCACCTCCTCCGTCTCCTCATCTTCTTCCTATCCGACGGAGGGAGGGACAGAGGGCGAGTGGTGACGAAAGCCGCATTCGCGCCTCCATCGTCTTCTGCGACACGCGCAAGCCGTTGCTAACGCGGTCCACGTTGGTAATCGTCGGGATGAAGTCCTCCCAGAGGAGGGTGGATGGATGCGTGAGGGAAGGCACTAGGAAGGCGATACTGAGCACGTGCGCGAGGGATGCAGGGATCGAGATCCAGCATGACGGTTCGCAAGTAACGCTCAGAGTGAGTGACGATAGACCATGACTTCACCCCCTTTTGCCCATCTTTCCCCTCGTCCCCTTTCAGCCCCATGCCCACCCACCCCTCAGGCCTCATCCTCTTCAGCCTCATACTCTTGGATGCTCCTCCTCCGCATCCTCATGCTCCTGATCCTCATCATGCGCTCCTTTTTTCATCGTGATCGTCGTCATTCTCACGTTCCCGTCGCGTCGGCGTCGCCATCCCTTCGCGTCGGATCCGTCGATTTCCACCGATCTACACGACTCTGCCTACTACTACCCTCTTCCGCTCCAACATCAACCGTCATTCCTCACGCAACCCCGCCCGATATCCGTCATGCTTGCGAGCTGTGGGCGCTGGCTGGTCGACGTGCACGGGTAGGAGCCATAGTGCGGGATGCCGTCAAAGCCTAGCAGCAGTCGAGGGCGAGGGGGTGGGAGGCAGGGAGGCAGGAGGGACGACGATTCATCGTGACGATGATGACGATTGACGATGCGGGTGAGACGATGTCATCGCGACGATCTTCGTCACGATGGCATCGTGACGAAGATTACGATCACATCGTGGCGACGATGAGGCTGAGACGATTGGCAACACAACTTGCGACGATGACGACCGTGACGATGATGACAAACGTATTGACTGCCATGACGCTGATGACGGTGTATCGATCACCCCTCCTTTTCAATCATCGTTGCATCCCCGCTCTTCGAACCCCACTTCTCCTGAATCGATCCCACTCCTCCCTCCCTGCCCACTTCGCTCCTCCACTAACCTTCCCACTCGAGTACCTCCGTGATCTCTCCCCGTCAGTCACTCTCGCCCTCTCTCTCTCTCTGTCGCTCTCCCTCTCTGTCGTTTCTGTTTGTTTGGTTTCTCGCTCTCTCTCTCTCTCTCTCTCTCTCTCTCTCTCTCTCTCTCTCTCTCTCTTTCTCTCTCTCTTTCTTTCGTTTCAGTATTACTTGCATGCCCTTCCTCCCTCGCCCTTCCTCCCTTCTGGATCTGACTCATCGCCTCATTCTCATCCCCCATCTGCTTCTCCGTTCCTTTCCTCACTCCTCCTCGACCCCCAAGTGGCGGCTGCGGGCCCGCGATGTTCGGGATGCCCTCGACCAGGGCGTCTGTCGTGAGGGCCTCGCGCGGATCGTCTCTCACCTTCCTCCCCGCACCACCTTCCTCCCCCATCCTTTCGAACGGAGCGGTCCTCCCTCGATCCTCCTCCTCCTCCCCTTCATCCTCCCCCTCCTCCTCCTCCTCCTCCTCCTCCTCCTCCTCCTCCCCCTCCTCCTCCTCCTGCTCCTCCTTCTCCTCCGCCTCGCCCTCGAGGACCCTCCCATCATCCCATCCTCATATTCCGACTCTTATTCCTCCTCTTCCTCCTCTTCCTCATTATCCTCCTACTCATATCCCTACCAATTCTATCCGCATCTCGCCCGTGACGCCCGCGCCTGTGCCAGCGCCTGTGCCGGCACAGTCGCTGTCTTTGCATGCCGCGGAGGCTTGGGCGCCATCGCCTCGCGGACGGGGGCGGGGGCCATGCGCGCGTGGGAGAAGGGAGGAGGAGGAGGAGGAGGAGGAGGAGGAGGAAGAGGAGAGGAGAGGACATGACAAGAGAAGATAAGAGAAGCAGGAGTGAGGATGACCAGGAGCAGGAGGAGGAAGCCTTAACCAACTGCATGTGCGAACGGTACCGCTTTATGAAATCCTTCTTCAGGTGCCGACGGAGCCGCTCACATTCTCGCCCAGGGAATTCTCTCAACAATCGCGGCGTCGGGATGTCCTAGCTGGGCGACGGCGACGAGGAGGAGGAGGAGGAGGAGGAGGAGGAGGAGGAGGGAGAGGAGCTCCTCGAGGAGGGGAAGGATGAGGACGTGGATGAGGAGGAGGAGGAGGAGAAGGAGGAGGAGGGTCAAGTGCTGGGCGTGGAGGAGGAGGAGGAGAGGAGGAGAATGGGGGAGAGGGAGGGAGGTCCTCTGGGCACCAGGAAGGGATCCCTGCCTTTTCGAACGCCTCGTCCAGCCTCTCTGCGACGATCTCGCCCGACATCGCGCCTCGTGGGCGGGCGTGCCAGTGCCCCCCATACTATCCGCGAGTTCTGGCACACGGCACCGCCCTCGAGGCGCGAGTCGGGCGAGATCGATCTCGCCCGAGGGTTGGGGCGCCCCAACCCTCGGGCGAGATCGACCGTGCCAGATCTGGCACGATAGCTCCCCCACCCCCCCGCGCGCCTCGGCAGGGCCGCGCACCCCGCGCAGGCAGGGCCTGCAGCGCGCGCGCGAGCGCGCTCGAGCCTGCCGCGCCGTCGCGCGCGCGCGCGGCGCGGCAAGGAGGAGGGAGAGGAGGAGGCTCGAGGAGGAGGAGGAGGAGGAGGAGGAGGAGGGAGATGAGGAGGAGGAGGGAGGAAGAGGCCTGGCGGGAGCTCGAGCAGGAGGAAGTGGAGAGACGGAGTCTCGAGGAGGAGGAAGAGGGGGACGAGGAGTTTGTTATGTTCTCAGCGCTCTGTCTCTCTCTCTCTCTCTCTCTCTCTCTCTCTCTCTCTCTATCTATCTATCTTCTCTCTCTCTCTCTCTCTATGTATACATATATATATATATATACACATCGTATGATGCATGGCGCACGGGCACCGTGGCACATTGTGCACCATTGGCACATTGGCACACTTGATATATGTATATATACATATCTACATATATGTACATTGGCACAACTACATATATATATATATATATATACACATAAATACATACATATATGACAACACATGCACAACTGGCACATTGGCACAGTTGGATATGCAGTAATAACGAGTTCATCATCAAAAATTGAAACACAATGAATTCGAAATCAAGAATTGAAGCAAAATTCAAAAACTGGTACATGGCGCACGTCTCAATTAAATTAAGGCGCTGGGATGACAGGGGCGGGCTCTGCCGCCCTCTCTCGGGCGCGCCTGGCAGCGGTCGCTGCCGGCGCACCCTCCACTGTGGTCCGGGGCGCGGGCGGCCTGCGGCCGCCGGCGCACCCGGTGTCTTCGCGCGCTGGTGCCTACGCAGCGCCGGCGCGGGGCGCGGCCAGGCGGCGCGGCAGTGCCTGCCGCCGGCTGCGCCCAAGCCCGCGCCGCCGCCCCCTCATGACGGCGCTGCGGTTGCGAATTCAGCGCGGCTTGCCGCGGGGGAACCCACGGGCCTGGCCGCGCGGGGGGAGCGCCAGCGTGGTTCCAGCCGCCCGGGCGCCCGGCCGCCGTCGCCCCCTGGCGCCGCGGGCCGCGCGCGCGCCGCTGCCGGCGGGCGCTCGGCTGCCCAGTGGGCCCAGGCGGCCCGGCTGCCCCGCGGGCGCCCCGCTGCCGCCGCCATCGCTCCGCAGCCCGCAGGCGCCCAGCTGCCCGCGGGCGCTCGAACGCTACGCCTGGCGCCATGCGCCGGCGTGGCTCCGCGCGCCAGGCCGCGGCCGGCGGCGGAGCACTCTATCCCTTCATCGCTCGCCGGGCCGTTGGCCGGCGGCGCCGCACTCAGCCGTCTCGCGGCGCCTCCCCATCTCACTCGCTCGCCAGGCCTTTGGCCGGCGGCGCCACTGCTCAGCCGCGGTGCGGCTTAGCGGCCACCTCGCGCGCGACCTCGCCCCCGCGCTGGAAGCCCTGTGTCTTGTGGACGTAGCGGGTGCCGCTGTAGCGCACCGGCCCCTGGATCCCCGCGTCGCAGTAAATATTATTGGGCTTCTTGGCCGTCCTCTTGTCGTCCTCCGTCGCCTCCGTCGGCGCCCCGCTCGAGCCCTGGGGCCGGCTGCCCCGCCTCGGGCTGCATCAGCAGTGCCAGGCCATCGCCAACGTCGTAGCCAGCACCACCACCAGTGAGATGACGACCTCCACCATGATCTCCAGGGGGATCGCGATGGTGATGTCCTCCCCGCCCGCTGCCAGACGCACGCTGACATGCTTCTTGTCCTCCCCCACCACCGCAAGCTCCTGGCTGGCCGCTGTGGCCTGGCCCAGTGTGGCCGCGGCCGCCGCTGCGGCCCCGAGGGCCGACAAGCCCCTGGGGGGAGCACGCCTGGCGCCAGCGCCGGCGGCTCCCTCCTGGGGCTTCGCTGCTGGCGTCGTCAGCTCCGAGTGGTCGTTGGCCATGCGCCGGGCTACGTCGCGCTGCGGCTCGCGCGACTCCCAGAGGTAGGCGTGGAAGGGGTCCGACGCCCACCTCCCGCACCTCTGGACCTTGGCGAGGTCGTCCGTGACGTGGTACATCGCCGTGGCCCCGCCGATCCTCAGGGAGCGGGAGCCAATCTCCTCCCGCTTGAGGCCTGCCGCCAGGCCCGCCAGCGCGAGGAAGTGCTGCACCTCCTCGCGCTTCGCAAGCGCGCCTGAGGCCCACCGGAACAGGGGCAGCCGCGCCTCCGCGCCGTGGTCGAAACGCTGCGGGTGCTGGGCGTGCATCGCCGCCAGGGCCTCGACGGGGCACAGCGCTGAGTGGGCGGAGTACTGGTTGCGCACCGTCCCCACATTGTACTGGTCCGTTTTCGAGCCCTTGATGTGCAGCACACACTCGTCAGCCTGGGCGAACTGGCCGACGCGCCCCCCCTCGCGCCTCGCCTCGAGGTCCTCTCCGTGGACCACCCTGTCGACCGACCGCGATCTCCCTGCCACCACCAGGTCCTCCGACGCCCTCAACAGGAAGAGGAAGGCGAGGAGCACCGCGGCAAACAGCGTGGCGGCGTCGGCCTGGGACAACCCCGCATCTGCGTGGATGTGCTGCTTGAGCCACAGCAGCATCCGCGGGGTGACCGGCCTCTTCCGCCTGCTGCTGGGCCCTTGCAGCCTTTTCAGGCCTGCAAGGGTCGTCCAGAGCCGCCCCCGGTGATGCAGCGGGTCGCCGTGCCCGACCATCAAGTGGGCGTGCCTGATGGCGAACAGCTTCTGCTTCTCCGTCCCTTCCGTCCGCGACAAGGCCACCGCCATGATGACCGCGAAGTCGATCAAGGCGTCCTCGTCGCTGGTCCGCTCGCCGCGGCCCCGGCCCTGGAGCCGCGGGCCCAGCCCTTGGGCAGCGCGGTGCGCGGTCCACTGCCGCCAGCCGCCATCGCACCCGCTGCGGGTGCCCTCGCTCAGCTTCTGCAGCATTACCTCCGTGCGCAGGTCGCGGAGCCACTCGCCATAGTGCTCCCCGCCCACCATGTGGTGGGCGGGTGGCACTGGCAGGCTCTCGCGCGCCCGCCCCAGGGCGAGCGGCTGGACCAGCTCCGGCGTCGCCACGGCCCGCCCCTTGCGGGCTGGCCGCGAGCGGGCGCCACGCGGCGCACGCCGGCAGGCCGGGCCCGCGTCCAGGCGGACCTCGTCGGCGGACAGCGGGGTGGTTGGGCCGAGGGTCGTGTCGTCGTCGATCTGCTTGAACCTGATCCTCTGGCTCCTGTGGCGCTTCTTGTGGATCTCGGTGGAGAGGGCGCCTCCGGCTGCCTCTCTGTCCTGGCGCAGGACCTCGGCTGCTGGGGTGTCCGGGGCGATGGCCCAGGCCCGGAACCAGCGCTGCGTGGCCTCCCACGCCGTCTGCTCCTCTGGGCCATGGCAGACCCCGACCTTCTCGGTGTCCGCGTCCATGGCCAGCGCGACCGCCCTGAGCACCATCTGAGCCGACTCCGGCGGCAGCGCCCGCACCGCCGCACGGAGCAGCTCCTCGCTGGTGGTCCCCTCGGCCAAGTACTTGTCCCAGGCGGTGTCGCTGCCGCCCTGGAGGCGCCAGATCTCTCGTGGTGTGAGCGCTCTCACCCCCCCCTGCGCGCTGCCAGGGATGTACAGCAGCGTGGCGCCTGGCCCCGCGGGCTCCTTGCCTGGCCACCGTGGGGCGCCGGCAGGGCCGTCTGGGCTGTGCAGCAGGTGCTTGACCCCCTTGATGGTGATGTGCCCAGCGGGCTTTGGCAGCAGCGGGTTGCCGGTGGTGCGGATCTTGGGGTTCAGGAGGGTCTCCCCCTGGCCGTCCAGCCAGTCCCCGTCCGGGTTCAGCTCCAAGAAGTGCTTGACTCCGTGGGCCACGCGGCCTGCCGGCGGCAACTGAATGCTCGCCAGGCAGCGCGCGAGAGGGCCACGGCAGGCGACCAGCACCTTCCTGGTCCTCGAGGTGGCGCCCCCATGCTCTGTGCACAGGAGGTCGAGCGAGGTCAGCGTGTAGCCCAGCTGCTTGAGAGATCGTTCGAGCTTCTGAACGGCGAGCCCAATCGGCGTGTCGGCGATGACCACGCTGGGGCGGTCCTGTCCCACGCGGACGAGGAGGGCCTCGGTCTCGAAGCCCCGCGGGTCCAGGGTCAGTGACGTGAGCACCCAGGCGGCCGCCTGCCCGTGGCCCGCCTCGCGCCCTCCGAGCTTCACGAAAGCGTCTCGATATCCTTGGAGTAGCCCGCCCAGCTCGACGCCGGTCTGGCCGGTCAGGGGAGGGCACGCCTTCGGCGCGGCTGGCGTGCGCAAGGCCTAGTGCCGCAAGGCCGCCTCGGCCAGCGGCCCCGTCTCGCCGGGGATCCGCAGGAGCTTGTCCTGGGCGTCCTTAGAGATGGCGCCCCAGGCGGCGGGGGGCTCCAACCGGTGCCAGCTGGCCCTCGCGACCTCGCGAGCTCGCGAGCTTCACCTCCTCTCTCGTCAGCCAGTCCGCCACCTCGTTGTGGTACGTGCGCACGTAGAAGGAGGTGAGCATGAAGCCGTGCTCGGCCTCTAGCCTCTCGACCACGCGCAGCAGATAGCGGCCCAGTGCGTTCTTGGGCCGACGTTTCGTCAGCCACGACTTGACGTTCGCGCTTTCCGTCACGTAGAACACGAGTTCGTCTTTCCACAGATGCCCCCGGCATGCGGCCAGCGCCACCAGCGCCAGCAGCTCCACAACCGAGATGATCCAGTCGTCCTCTGAACTCGGTCCGGTCACTGCGTTGCTGAGCTGCTCCAGCAGCGGCCTCGCCTCTGTGGCCAAGTGCGAAGGTGGGCCGGCGGCGAGACTCTCGCTCGCACGGCCCCAGTTGACGGCTCCGATCGCATCCAGAATTGCGTCGCCTCTGGTCCAGCGGGTCTGGCGCGCCATCCCCGGCAACGCCATCAGCTCGCGGGGGGTCAGCGCTTGGCTGAAGCCTGCCTGGAAGGACGTGCTCCAAGCCTCCGGCGCGTCGAACATCACCCGGAGAAGCTCCAGAGTGCGGTCCCACTCCTCCCACGCGGCCGCCACGGTGTCTGGGTCGCCCTTAGGACTCGCCCAGGCGGAGCCCTCGGCTACATGCCCCAAGAGCTTGTCGAGGACTGGGAGCTCAGGGCGGATCGCAGGCTGCGCGGAACTCCAGTGCTGCGCGCGCCCCCTCAGCTCCTCCACGAGCTTCGCGGGGGCGCGCCGTGACCCGTGGGCCAGCTCCGGCAGTGCAAGCGGTACTGCGCCTTGATGCACTTCTGCTCGGGGAGGCGTGTCGTCTTCTTGCTGAAGTTCATGTGCAGCCCCCGCGCCAGCTGCTCGGGTGCGAACTCACCCTCCTCAGCGAGCTTGTCGGCGTTGACCGCCTGGGGTCCCCAGACGCGCCGCATGGCCCGGTCGAGCTCGTCCCCCGAGAGCCAGGGGCGGAGGCCCACTAGGGGCTCGAGCACCACCCCGTCGTCCATGAGCCACTTGCTCGCGAAGCTGATCTCGTCGTTGACTGAGGGCGTGGGGGGCCGATGGCGCTCGTGCTCCTTCCACGCGGCCCAGGCGAACGCCATGCACTCTCCCGGGCAGCCCGACCAGCCAAACACCAGCACGGAGTGGATCACCACGACCTTCCCTCCAATGCCGACGGCGTCTCCTGGCAGAGATGCCCCGAACTCCGGGGCGGCGGCCGGCTCGAGGTGGTGCCACTTGAAGGCCCGTGCGACATCCCGCTTCGCACACAGCTGTGGCACTCTGGGATGGCGGGCTTCCCACCACAGCGACAGCCTGGAGAGCCCACGGTGGAGTGGCTGCTTCGCCGGCGGGTGCTGCCCCTTAGGACTGTCCACGTTGGCGCACCTCACGTCGTGGATCGGCCGGCCCTCCGAGGAGATCGTCCTGTCGGGGTTATGCTTGGGGGCGCGTCCGGAGGGCAACTCGATGGCGGCGGACGTCTCGAGCATGTCGTTGACGTCGTCGGAGGCCCAGATCACGACGCCGAATCGAGAGTCCTTCCAGCACTTCTCAAACATCTCCCCCGCGTGATCCACGGCCGAGGAGTGTGACTTATGAACCTCGCGTGTCCTCGGGGCAACCCTTCCGAGAGGGCACGCCGCCCTCTGCCATGACGCGCAGGTTGCGCCCGTGTTCGGGGTTCAGCGCAGCCTGGAGGAGGTCGGCGCTCAAGGCACCCTCCAAGGGGTTCCCGTGTAGCTTCTCACGGGCTGCCTTCAGGAGCCTGGCGGCCTCCTCCACAGAGCCCGTCGTGCGCAGCAGCCTGTTCCCCCGCTCCACGACCTCCTTCACGAGCTCGGGCCGGTACTCGGGGTGCGAGGCGCACCGGGCGACATACTGGGCCGCCTCCGTCGGGCCGCGCGTCGGGGCGGCGGCCGGCGTCTCGTCCAGCGGTGGCCCCCCGCAGCGGCCGTCTGTGTCTGGCAGCGGCGGGGCCAGCCGGCTGCCAGCGGGTCTCGCCTTCTGCGCCGGTGGTGGTCTCTGTGGCGGCGGCGTCGCGCCAGGGCGCGGGGCCTGGGGCATCGCTCCTTCCTGGCTGCTGAGCTGCACGCTGCGCGTGCTCTTCGCCTGCGCCTGCAGCTGGGGGCGTGCCGGCGCGCTCCCGCTGGGCGCGCTGCCTGTGGCGGGCCCGCGCTTCTTCGGCTGGGGGGCGAGCCGTCGAGCTGCGGTGCTGGCCCCGCTGGTGTGCGGCGGATCGAGCATCTCGCAATCACTGGGCTCCTCGTCGTAGGACTCGTCGCAGGCGCTGGGCTGCGCCGGCGGCTCCTCTCGAAGGGGGGGCGCCAGGCGGTCGCCTTCTGGGGTGCCCAGGGACGCCTCGAGCTTCATCAGCATCGTCACGAACTCGTTGCGGATCCGCACCTGCTCGTTGCGGGTCCAGCTGGATCCTCGGGGGAGCCCCTCGTCCATCTTCGTGATTCCGAGCACAAGCAGCTCGCGCGCTGACGTCCTCATCTCGGCGGGGGGCGTGCGTCCGGCCAAGATGTCCCTCGCGTAATCGTTCAGCATGGTCTCCGCCCCGTGGCAGTCGTCCTCGCCCTCCAGGATGAGCGAAGCCATCGGTTTGCTCGTCTCCCATGAGGGCGTCAGCTCTGAATTGGCTCGCCCTGCTGCTCGCTCGGCTGCTCCAGCCGGCGACGGTTGGGCCGATCCGGCCGAGGCGACACGCCTGGCCCCTGCAGGGGCCGGCGGCCTCCTGGAGCCTCCGGAGTGCCAGTCAGCGTTGAGCATCCCCGGCGGCGGCATCATGGGCGGCATCCCCGGCGGGCGCACTGGGTAGCCGGGTGGCAGCGGCGCCAGTAGTGCGCTCCGCGCGCGGCGGCGCCACGTCTCCTGCCCAGCCGGCGGCTCCTCCGAGGGAGCACGCTCCTGGCTGGCTTCGCTCTCTTCGTGCTGGTCGGTCTCCCTCTCCCTGCGGAGCCGAGCGGCTCGTCGTACTCGCATCTCGTTGAGCCTGATCTCCAGCCTCTGCGCGCCCCTGGCCTCGCGCTCCAGGTCGCCCTCGTCGCGGGCACGCGCCGCCTCCAGCTCAGCTCGGATCTGGTGGAGCTTGGCGCTGTCGCCTGAGCTGGACGCCCCTCCGGCGCCCGGGGTGTTGGTCTCGCCGGCTGCTGCGGCGGCGGCCGCGACGCTGCTGAACGTGGGCTTGGCCAGGAAGCCCCGGCCCATCTGGCGTGAGGCTGCGCGGTCCGCTATCCTGAGCGTGACGCGCCGTTGGGTGCCACGGTCGCCCTCCTCCGATCAAGGGGCCTGGGGGTTCTCCTGGTCGCGCGTCCAGCGCGGGGCCCAACTCGCGAAGTTCTCGGGGTCTTCCGCGCCGATTAAGAGGATGAGGGTGTCGCCGGCCATCACTCTCGTCTCATCCTCCAGCGGCGGCCCATCTGCGCCTGCTGTCTCCTCATCCTCGGTGTAGAAGAAGATGTGCATCCTGACGTCGCGGATGAGGTCGTCTCTCAACGGGCGCGAGGTCATCAGCATCATCTTGATGTCGATCACCGTGGTGGGTACCGCCAGTCTGTCCAACCAGCGGTCGCCCCTCTGCGGGAGGAGGATGCGAGCTGGTGCCGAAGCGCTGCCCTCCTGCTCCTCCTCACGGGACTTCTTGGGGCGTTTCGGCTCTTCTTCTTCCTCGTCCTCGTCATCGTCCTCCTCGCCCCCGCTGTCGCCCCCGCCTGGTTGGCCTCCTGGGTCTGGGGTGAGCATGACCTTGCTGCGCCCCGCCTTGCCTCCCTCAGCCTCTCTCTTCGCGGCCTTGTTGCGCTTCCATCCTCCTCTCTCGGGGCCCCTCTTGCTGCGCTTGCCCTCCGGGGCGTCGCCCTTGGCTGCGCCCACTTTCTCGCCGCTGACCCCCCCCCGTCTGCATGCGCACGTCCACCTCCGCATCCACGCCCGCGCCCTTTGAGCGGGGGTCTCCCGGGTCCTCCTTCGCCTCCGTGTCCTCGGTCGTGCCCTTTGAGCGCGAGTCCGCCCGGCCCTTTGAGCCGGGCCCCGGCCTCTGCCGCGGGAGGTGGTCGTCGAAAAAAGGGGGGGGTCAGCCTGAAGTCGTCGTCGTGCTGTGGTGCGTCTTCCGCCGGGCTTTCGTCGGCTCTCGCCGCTTTCTCTGCCCCCGCATTCGCTTCCCTACTGAGCGCCTCCAGCTTGTTCTGGAGGGCGCCGGGCGGGGAACCGTGGGCTGCTGCCTTCAGGACGCAGGCCCACGCCGCGCACAGCCTGGGCGTATACTGCCCGGCGTGGCGGGCCCTCCGCATCCCGCGTAGCCCAGCGCGGAAATCGAGCGCCTCCAGCTCTCCTCGGCACTGCTGGCTCAGTGGTGCGGGCGCACCGCTGATGGCCCGCGCGCCGTGGTGAACTGGCCGAAGCTTAGTCGCAGGTCTTCGGGTCGCGCATCCTTCAAAAACCTCATCCTTCTCCACATCCGCCCTCCCAACACCACCGTCGCCATCGCCAGCGTAGCATAGCCCAGCATAGCATAGCATGGCGCGACCCCCCTTCGTAGCGAGGATCGCATCGACTACCCCTCGTCGCGGGGACCTAATCGACCCACCCATCGCAGTGACAGCGGGGACCTACGTAATCGACCCCCTCCCCATAGCGGGGACATAATCGACCATGGCGGGGACCTGATTGACTCCCCCTCTCATCGACTACCCTTCGTAGCGGGGACCTAATCGACCCACCGCCCTCATAGTGGGGACCTAATCGACCCCCCATCACAGCGGTCTTCATCATCATCATCATCATCATCACCATCATCATCATCATCTTCATCATCATCATCATCAGCATATCCATGCTCATCATCTTTCAACTCACCATCGCCATGATCGTCGTCGTCTGTGTCGTGGCCGTCGCCATCATCAAACCAGAAATCATAATGATTTCTGCTCCCCCAAGACGCCCCCCAAGATGCGCCACCAAGACGACCCCCAAGACGGCGCCACCAAGACGGCACCCCCAAGACGGCCCCCAAGACGCCCCCCCAAGACGCCCCCCAAGACGACGCCACCAAGACGACCCCCGAGACTGCTCCACCAAGACGGCACCACCAAGACGACACCCTCAAGACGGCCAATTAACCGCCGACCCGCGCCGAATGCTCTTGGGTCACGAGGCGTAGTCCGCGGGCCTCCTCTCGGGCCCCCAGGCGCATGAGGTATAATATTGTATCGCTTATTTTATGTTTTTGTTTATGATTGGTTTGCTATATTATGTTATGTTGGCGGCGGGGCGTACTGGCTTGGTATGTTATGGTATGATTGCTATGCTATGCTACGCTATGTGATGATATGTTGTGTTATGCCATGTTATGGTGTGACTGATACTATATGTTATGTTATGCTATGCGTGGTTACGCATTGTTTGTATTATCATATGCTATGTGATGCTTTACTGCTATGCTATGATATGCTATGGTATGTCACCGGGGGTCCTCGTTGGCGCTATTCGGGGTCCTCTTGGGCGCTCCGCGCGGACGGAAGTGGCGCCAGCCTCATGGCGTCGGAAGTGGCGCAAGCCCCAAGAACATGTCTGCGTCGGAATCGACGCAAGCCTTGTGTAACAATCCATGTGGCCGAAATATTCAAAGCACGATGCGACGGCACTGAAACAACTTTTGCAGCATCAGATACAGGCAACAAGCAAGCGTACAGTAGAAACGAGCACATGCTCTTGTTCTATTGCGCTGTTGTCCTATGTTGCGCGCGTTTTTCTAATGTTTTCAATGTCAGTGCTACGTCCCTACGACGTAGTGATCCGCTACACTACGTTAGGGAGCTCTTCAAGCTTCAGCCCTTGCTGAACAGACGCTCCGCACCTGGACTCGTCCAGGTGGCGAACCGCACCCCGAGAGTTTGAATTGTGAACACATTTTTCCACTTGGAGAAATCTTTTGACTTCTCTGAGAGTGAAACCAGAGCGATCGTGTCCATGGGTCGCTGCTGCAGTTTTGGTCTCTTCTTATCGGCCTCGACTGCAGCCCTGAACCCATCCATAGAAAATATGCTCTTCCAACCAGGTGGACGTGGCTCCTGCGGCATGCGAGCAAAAACGGGTGGCCTGCAGCGAACGCAGCCGATATACATATGGATCTCTTTGTAGCAACACCGTTCGTCAATGCCAAATGCGCGCCACGTCTACCGTGCGACGCGAAGAAACTAGGGGTGCCGACTGTGCCACCTACCAGAGCTGAGGCCCAGAGAATCCGCTGGCCAGGGTTGGCAGGGTCGTTCGCAATGAAAATTGATGCGCTGCGAATATCATCGTCGCTAACCCTGGACAGTTTACAGAACCGCAAAACCGAAGACACTTCAGCATCCGCAATCTTACATGCAGGATGCACGTATACTTTCTCATCGAAAAAGGCTGGCTCCGGAAGGGAACTCACTCCTAAGCGTCATTTTCCGTCGTTCCACATCGAACTTGTGGTCCCCAGCTTTCCTTTTTCCCAACCATCCTGTGGTGTTGGGTCCTCGTTTTGAAGAGACAGCGCCCGCGTCCTCACTCCTCTCCTCCCCCCCCCTCCTCCCTCCTCCCGCCATCATCGTCGTCATCATCATCATCAGCATCATCATTCACATCCTCGTCGCCGTCGCCATCATCATCGCCGTCATCATCATCATCAGCATCATCATCATCACCATCATCATCATAAGGCCCGAGTAGGGAGCTCCACCGAAGGCCCCAGTGGCAGGGTTCGCATGGCGGCCCCGCCCCATTTTGGCGCACCCCTCACACGGTTCGTGGCCCCATAGGGAGCTCCACCGAAGGCCCCGTTGGCAGGGTTCACATGGCGGCCCCGTCTCATTTTGGCGCACCCCTCACACGGTTCGTGGCCCCATAGGGAGCTCCACCGAAGGCCCCAGTGGCAGGGTTCGCATAGCGGCCCCGCCCCATTTCGGCACACCCCCCACGAGGATCGTGGCCCCACAGGGAGCTCCACCGAAGGCCTCAGTGGCAGGGTTCGCATGGCGGCCCCGCCCCATTTCGGCACACCCCTCGCGAGGATCGTGGCCCCACAGGGAGCTCCACCGAAGGCCTCAGTGGCAGGGTTCGCATGGCGGTCCCGCCCCATTTCGGCACACCCCTCACGAGGATCGTGGCCCCACAGGGAGCTCCACCGAAGGCCTCAGCGGCAGGGTTCGCATGGCGGCCCCCCCCATTTCGGCGCACCCCTCACGAGGATCGTGGCCCCATAGGGAGCTCCACCGAAGGCCTCAGTGGCAGGGTTCGCATGGCGGCCCCGCCCAATTTCGGCACACCCCTCACGAGGATCGCGGCCCCACAGGGAGCTCCACCGAAGGCCTCAGTGGCAGGGTTCGCATGGCGGCCCCGCCCCATTTCGGCACACCTCTCACGAGGATCGTGGCCCCACAGTGAGCTCCACCGAAGGCCTCAGTGGCAGGGTTCGCATGGCGGCCCCGCCACATTTCGGCACACCTCTCACGAGGATCGTGGCCCCACAGGGAGCTCCACCGAAGGCCTCAGTGGCAGGGTTCGCATAGCGGCCCCGCCCCATTTCGGCACACCCCTCACGAGGATCGTGGCCCCACAGGGAGCTCCACCGAAGGCCTCAGTGGCAGGGTTCGCACGGCGGCCCCGCCCCATTTCGGCACACCCCTTCACGAGGATCGTGGCCCCACAGGGAGCTCCACCGAAGACGAAATACACAGTTGCGATATCCACTACTGCATATGGTTGGGTTCTTCGCCAGGCTAATGTGATGCTTTCTTGCAAATCTTCTTCCAATTGTGAGTCCACCTCGCGGTCCAAAAGGTGGCCGTTCTCATATGATTGCGCACGGTGTTTATACGCTTTGTCTTTAAGCTTTTTCCCCAAAGGCTGCGCGTTTGTCCCCCCGCGAAGACGAGCTTCTCGAAATAGCATGCTTGAGTACATCTTCAGTCGATCGAGAGATCGCAGACGAACTGCCTTTACCAACCGCATTTCGCCTGTCATCAAGAAACGACTTTTCAGTATTTGTTTGCAAACGTTTCTTTGCAAATATGGCGCCCTTGTCAAACCGTATATTCAATCTCTGGGTGCCCGAAATCCGTGCTGCCGCGAAATAACCTGTCCACATTGTGATTGCGTCGGCAATAATTTGTTATGTGTCTGACGGCTGTAGGTCCACTTTGAGTTTGAACGAGAGGAGTTCCATCTGACCATCCAGGTGTTCGTGCCTGCTTGTGCCAAGCAGCTCTTCAAGCCGAGAAAAACAAATTCCACCCGACTTGTTGATGAACCAGAGTACCCCACGTATCGTTGCAACACAAGGGGAAATAGCATCCACAGGGTGCGTTGCACTCGCGCTGGTCCTACTTTGCGATCGGCGGACTGCGATTCGCCACCCGCCCTCTACAGCAACACCGCCTTGTCGTGAAACATGCCTATCGCCCTCCCCTCTAGGTTACCAGGTTACCCGTGTGCCCACATGCTTCGGAAACCATCCCAATGGTTTTACCCACCCTATCCCTTCAAATCGCTGTGTTATCATCTCCAGCCCTCACAAGGCTTTCAGTCCTAGGGGGGAGGCCGAGTAGGTATGTTTTCGGGCGCCCAGGTCTTTGTCGAACTCCTGCTTGGCACAATAGAAGTGATCGGCCAGCTGCGATGCCTGTTTCGGGCGCCCAGCCTGGCAACAACAACATCTGTTGAATGAAACTCCTTCGACGCCCCGTTCACGTTCAAATCGAGTACCCCAAACGCCTGCATTATGTCCCGAGCCGGAAACTCAGCATGCAATGTGGCAGTCGTAAGTCTGACCCAGCCTTGCGAGTCTGCCAATGCAATTTTGCGTCAGGGCGTGGGTGATTTTCCAGGCCCCCCAATCGTCATCACAGAAATTCCTGTATGTATCATGAGAACGTCGCTCAGTTGGTCCAGCATGTATTTAGTATACCCCACAATCAAGCATCCATCTTGCAAGAATATAGAATCTATCCTTTTGACGAAAGCGTGAATCCGAGCTGGCCTCTCAGAAATGTCGTGCTGCCTGTCGTCGAAGTATCTTAATAATAAATTGATTTCGTCGCCTGCGTCGGCGAGCATCGCTAGTAAGATCAAGTGTTCCTCAGATACCCATTCCAACCACTCGCGAATCCAAATTGCCTCGTCCCTGCCAGATCGAGTGGCCAGAACTTGAGCAAACACGCTGAATACTGCGGGCAAGAATAACACAAATCGTCCCAATGGTTTTTGTGTGCTCTGAAATCGCTGTTTCGCCGTCTGCAAGTTTTTGATGCGGTCACCTTTCACTGGGCAGTTTTCCAAGACACAAATGGTTTTCCTGAACATTTCTGAAAGCTGAGGTGAATATTCCAATATCGACGAAGCAGCTTTCTTACCCCTGTGGTGAGAAACAATGCACATCTGGAAAACTTCGTCTAACGCAGCGTCATGCTTCCATGGGTTCGCAAGTCTTGTGCAGGCGTGCGGTGGGTCTTTCAGCACCATCTTAAGATTCGGAAGAAACTTGTCGCTCCGAGATTCTATCGTGCAAATGCCCTGAAATAACTTCCCTGCCCGCTGCTCGTCGGAAGCAGCAACGGCCCCATATATCTCAGTAGTGTGTCGTAGGTGTCTGAGAAGTGTAGTATTCGTGGTATGCTGCTCCTTCAACGGGTTCCACGATGTTTGCAAGCCACTGCGAGGAGTGCAGAAATCACTGTATATCTGAATCGTTTGTGCACGCGATGCTTCTGAACCAGTTCCTTTCCTCCTTTTCGCAAGTCCCAATCTGCCATGTCGCCTGTCCATGTTTGAGTTGGCAGCAACGAAATACGCACCGATATGTGGTCGTCGGCCATCCTGATAAAGAGCAAGAACGCTAGCAGTTTTCAACCAATCCCGATCTCTGTCCAGAAGCGCTTCTCCAAGACACCATGTCATGTTTGCTGCTTTTCTGCGCCCCAATTCAGATGACCTCCACGATGTGTTGGCATTGATCTCTTTAAGTAGCTGTTGAAATCGTTCTTTCTTGGGTGCACCCACCAAGTCTGTACGTTCGCTTTCGTTGCCCAAGTATTTGGTGATCGCAAGACGGTGACTCTTCATTGTGGCGTGCTGCTTGGTCCTGCTCAGCCGATCTCCAACACGAGCTCCAAAGCGCGACTCTGCTGAACGACCCGTATTGTTGTAAGCCTGGTCGCACACCCAACAAGTGATGGTCGTCAGGTTGGCAGTGCTCCTGTCCAGTTTGATCCACGCACCAGCTGCGGAGTTTCCCCTGTCAACCAAGCAGCAAGGTTCGTTCGCCCACTTGTTATATAGAGATGCGATATCCGTATGTTTTGGCGAACCATTGGCGAGCCGCGCGGCTACGCCTTTGCGAAATGCTGCTGGCAACTTTGGCGGGGTCGCCTCCACAGGCCTTCCATGCTGCTTTCCAGGTGTTACGCTATTCAGAAGACGATCTGCTCGCGACGCTTTCAGCCACATTTCGCAACATGTCTGGGCCAAAACGGCTACGGAGCCGAAGCTGGTTGTGCGGCATTGCGTTTGGGGAAATCGTGTACCGCGTTTGCCGCTGTAGTTCGGGACATCGTTTTTCATGCTTCGTGCTCATGATACAGAAGTGCTGGTTTTGCCCGCGTGGGGCCCAAACAGTGGGCGTGCCTTTTTTAGATGTGGTATATGCAAGCCGCCATCCAAGTTGTGCAACCTAGGCGACGCAATCTACCCGATGCGACTATGACTACGGTGGTGCAAGGTATCTTGTATAGAATGCGCCATAGGATGCGCCATCTGCGGTTGCGCCATAGGTTGCACCATAGTCACCGCTTCCACCATAGGTTGCGAACGTGTCGAAACTTCGCTTGGTCCATCATCTAATAGGTAACGCCATATGTGTCCCCGAGCAGCGCTTGCTCCTAAACGACGTAATTCCCGAACTCTTACATGTGTTAGCGTTTTTTCTATATTATTATTATGTTTTCCTGAGCGTTTAGTCCACTCCTCCCTCGCTCTGTTCCCTGCTGCTGCGTGGGCTGCTTATCTCTCGTCACTTGCTTTGTCCTCAGATGTGTAATTCGAATGCCACATGTCAATGCACGAGGGTGTTTGTGAGGCGTTCCGACACACAATATGCTTGAGACTTGACATGTAAATCGAGGTCGCCGTCTGGCCTGCCTCTGCAAGCTGATGCACGCACGCGGCGCCAGTGACCTCAGAAACTTAATGAATAAAAACCTTCATCCAACTGAGCCGTGTGAGCCAAACCAGTTGAACCACGAGTGGCAACATATACACATAAACACGCACTAGTGGCACGTGCGAGCCCAGGCTCATACAACAAATGCCTGGTGTACGCACGGGCGTTTGGATCGAGGACCGAGGCTCGTGGATGAGAAAGTCCTTCGTGCTTTCGGACCCTGATGTCGCCTGCGCGAGGGATGCGATCGAGTTTCAGAATGATGAGGATGCCCCGAGCGAAACGACCAAAAACATCCTGGAAGGGACGACACCTTCAATCCATCGCTTCTGAGCTCTACTCCTTCGGAGAGGTGCCCATGAGAACCAGCGCCATCGCTTTGCCAAGCGGCGGAGTGAGGGTGTTTCACTCGCCCTGCAAGCGGGTCCTTGGGGCTGTCGGCCCAGCGCGCTCCAGGAGGCTCAGAGATGACTTAGCATTGCATGCTGGAGCCTAGCAAGCACGGTGGCGGTCGGGAGCGTAGCACGCTGGTGGCACGAGAAGGAGAAGGAGAAGGAAGGGCAGGGTGCGAAGTTTGAGATTGGGGAGAGGGACGGGGCAGGAGAATAGTTTGGGAAGGGGGGGGCTGCGTGCACCCGCGCTCCATTCACAAAATCGCTCACGCCCCGATCTGCCGGATATAATCCCCACTGGTCAGTCAGGGTCCACTGGAATATTTGCGATCTGGTGGATCTCTGCACCGCTGTCTGCCAACAAGTCGTCGGCCTGAAGTGCATCTGCGAGCGTGTCTGTGGCCTTGTCAACCCTGCCCCTCATCAGCTTCATCCGGTGGCGGACGTATATGCAGCGAAACTTCCACACCAAAAATTCACGCCAGAGTTGTTTGAACCTCTTTCTCGTCACGGGCCTGCACTTCGATAGGAATTTCGGGTTGGGCAGTGTCGGCAACGGCATCGCCGACAGGTGTAGGATTGAAGCTTGCCAGGCGCCTTTCGGGATCATCGAAGAGAGGCAACACGTGTTGTATGATGAAGGCCATGGTAGTGGCACGGATGATGTTGGTGATGGTGATGGTGATCTCGGCGACGATGATGATGATGATGCTGCTGATGATGTTGATGATGATGCTGATGATGATGATGGTGATGATGATGATGGTGCATATGGTGCATGTGATGGCGACTGAGTTTATGTTACATATGGTGATGATTATGATGTTGTTATGATTATGACAATGATGGCGATGATGATGACACCATTGTGAATTTTCATTGCCATGCTGGTGATTGCTTTGTTTGACGATTTATTAGGTCTGATCCGCCAGCGCCGTCGTCGGCCGCCACGCCGCGGAGTTCGCAACTGAGCAAATTCCTTGGGGACATAAGTATTCGCGAGCCCCTGAGTGCAGCAAACAAGGTCTGGGGAACTCGAACCATCTGTCCCGCGCAAAAATGCGCCCCGCCCGCGGCTGTGTCGAACAATTTGTCCCGCGCGACGTTTCCCAAACCATTTGTCCCAGAAGCGTTGTTTCAAACTATTGGGTAGCGTTGTCCTGAGAAGTTGCCCCAGACACACGCGCAAGTTCCAACAATGAATGCATGCGCCCCGTTGCGCCATAGGTCGCGATCAGATGGCCGTGGCGGGTTGCACAATAAATGGGACCACGCACAGGTTGCGCCACAGGTTGCGACAACTGTTACTCAGGGAGCGGCGACGGTGACGGTGACGGTTGCGCCATAGGTTGCGCCCCGTCGGCGGCGCGGGTGACGGCGCCGATCCATTTCCTTAGAGACACAAGTGGGAACCCCTAAGTGCAAGCAGTTGTGGGGAAATACAATTTATGAATTGTTGTTTCATGGGTAAGACGCTAGGGGCGACACTTGCGTTATACTATTATTTGAAGCCACCTTAAACGAACACCGTCAGTCGGCTACGCATGCGTTGGCGGTGCGTGAGCACATGGGCCCACCCGTAGCGACAGTCGGTCTTAACGTTGAAGGGGTTTAGGCATGAGAGCTTAGGTATCGGCTCCAAAACGTTTACGTCATTCGGGCTTTGTCAAGGCCATCGGGCATATAAGAGCTTAGATGATAAAACAAGCTAAAGGGTTTCGATGGGCCAGAGGCGACCCGACCACTAGCCTTCATCAGTCCAGGACGACCTGAACCCGACGACCCGACCACTAGCCTTCATTAGTCCAGGACGACCCGAACCCAGACCCGACCACTAGCCTTCATCAGTCCAGGACGACCCGAACCCAGGCCCACATCAGTCCAGGACGACCCGACCACCAGCCTTCATCAGTCAAGGACGACCCGAACCCAGGCCCACATCAGTCCAGGACGACCCGACCACTAGCCTTCATCAGCCCAAGACGACCCGAACCCAGGCCCACATCAGTCCAGGACGACCCGACCACTAGCCTTCATCAGTCCAGGACGACCCGAACCCAGGCCCACATCAGTCCAGGACGACCCGACCACTAGCCTTCATCAGTCCAGGACGACCCGAACCCAGGCCCACATCAGTCCAGGACGACCCGACCACTAGCCTTCATCAGTCCAGGACGACCCGAACCCAGGCCCACATCAGTCCAGGACGACCCGACCACTAGCCTTCATCAGTCCAGGACGACCCGAACCCAGGCCCACATCAGTCCAGGACGACCCGACCACTAGCCTTCATCAGTCCAGGACGACCCGAACCCAGGCCCACATCAGCCCAGGACGACCCGACCACTAGCCTTCATCAGTCCAGGACGACCCGAACCCAGGCCCATCAGTCCAGGACGGCCCGGCCACCAGCCTTCATCAGTCCAAGGCGACCCGAACCCAGGCCCACATGTCCGACCACTAGCCTTCATCAGTCCAGGACGACCCGAACCCAGGCCCACATCAGTCCAGGACGACCCGACCACTAGCCTTCATCAGTCCAGGACGACCCGAACCCAGGCCCACATCAGTCCAGGACGACCCGACCACTAGCCTTCATCAGTCCAGGACGACCCGAACCCAGGCCCACATCAGCCCAGACTGAGTCAGAGGAGTCGGGGGAAGAGGAGGAAGAGAGGGGGGGGGCAGTGTTCATGACGCGGCGCCGTCCTTCTTCAGGTCGGCGCTGTCGTTGAAGTTGCCCACGGTCTACCTGGCGGGGGGAGGGCAGAAGCGCTCTGTCTCATCGGTCACTTTTTCGAAGTGTCTGATGAGACAGAGTGCTTCTGGAAGCGCTCTGCCTCATCAGTCCAGGACGACCCTGACTGATGAAGCAGAGTGCCCTGACTGATGTGGCAGAGTGCTTTGGGGTGCCGCGCGGCGGAGGCGCTATCTCTCATCAGTACTTTTCAGGGCACTCTGCTTCATCAGTCCAAGAAGACCTGGACTGATGAGGCAGAGTGCGTCCAGAACCACTCTGTCTTATCAATCACTTTGTCAGTTCGGGCCGGAAAGCGACGACGGCCCAAGGGCCCCAAGACGGCCCAGGAGGGGCCCCAGGGGGGCGCCGACAGGGGCCCAAGGGGGGGAACATGTCGAGCTCTCCGCCTTACCAGCAGGCCCCCGAGAGGCGCCCAAGAGACCCGCAAGAGTCAACAATAGGAGCCTTCCAAATGGCCCCGGGGCCACATGACACCCCAGCGCTGACTCCAATGAGGGGCCCCCGAGAAGCCTCCCCGACGAGCATCCAACAGGCCTCGGGCCTGCAACTGAGGCGCGGTGGCGGAATAGGCCGAAGGCCGCTAGATCTGCCGCCCCCTGCGTGCAGGGGTGCACGGCGTGCTGGACGTTTCAGGTTTTGGTTTTGGTTCTTTTTCTAAAAGAACTCCCCAGTGGGCTTCGGCCCGCCCCGCCGGCCACCCGCAAATTGCCCAAAACCCATCTCTCAATGCCCAAAAACGGCTGTTTCGCTCGGGACATCCTCAAAAAATCGCGAAGATGGCCCAAGATGGCCTCCAAGTCCGCCCGAGATGGTCCAAGACGGCCTCCAAAACGGCCCAAGAGAGTCCAAGACGGCCCAAGACGGCCCAAGAGGCCCCCCAGAGGCCTCCCAGACGGCCCAAGAGGCCTCCAAGAGGTCCTCCAGGAGAGTCCGAAGAGGCCAAAATCATTGATTTTCCCATTGGTTTTTGAAGGATTTTGGCATTTGCGCCTTTTCGGCTCTCCGACGGCTCAAGACGGCCCAAGAAGCCCCCAAGATCGCCCAAGAGGCCCCCAAGAGAGCCCCATGATGGCCCAAGTGGCCTCCAAGATGGCCCCTAGAGGGCCCCAAGAGGGCCCAAGAGGCCTCCAACACCCCCAAGATGGCCTCCCAGACGCCCAAGATGGCCTCCAAGACGGCCCTGGAGCATTCCAAGCGGGCCCCAAGTCGGCCCATAGAGGCCCCCCAAACGGCTTCCGACGGCTTCAGACGTGCCAGGAACCCACCAAGATGGCCGAAGTTGGCTCGAAGCTGGCCCGAGACGGCCCAAAAAGCCCCAAAGATCGCCCAAAGCTTGCCCAAGAGGCCTCCAAGACGGCCAAGATGACCTTCAAGATGCCCACGTGTTCCCCGAAGGCTTTCCAAACCGATTCGGGGAACACGTGGTCCGATAGCTTGGCAGGTCTGGCCTCAACGTTCGGCCACATAGGCGCTTCCAAAAAGGCAGGGGGCGGCGGTGATTCGCCGTAGGCGTCTTCGATCCGCCGCCCCCTGTGGCCTTGCCGCAGGGGTGCACGGCGTGCTGGATGTATCAGGCTTTGGTTTTGGTTCTTTTTCGAAAAGAACTCCCCAGTGGGCTTCGGCCCGTCCCGCCGGCCACCCGCAAGTTTCCGAAAATCCATATGTCAATGCCTTTGTTGCCCCAACTTGGCCCAAGATGGCCTCCAAGACGGCCAAGATGGCCCAAGATGGCCTCCAAGATGCCTCCAAGACGGCCACAATGGCCTCCAAGACGGGTAAGATGGCTCCAAGATGCACCCAAGACGGCCCAAGATGGCCTCAAGATGGTCTAAGACGGCCCAAAAGGCCCGCAAAAGGCCTCCAAGACGGCCCGAGAGCCCTCCAAGACGCCCTCCAGGAAGGCCCGAATAGGTTAAAACCATTGATTTTCCTTTGGTTTTTGAAGGATTTTGACATGTTCTTCTTTGCAGCTCTCCGACGGCCCAAGACGGCCCAAGAGGTCCCCAACATCGCCCCAACAGCACCCAAGAGGCCTCCGAGATGGCCCCATGACGGCCCAAGAGGCCCCCAAAAAGGCCCCAAGATGGCCCCAAGACGGCCCAAGAGGCGTCCAAGACGCCCAAGATGGCCTCCAAGACGGCCAAGATGGCCCAAGATGGCCTCCAAGATGCCTCCAAGACGGCTACAATGGCCTCCAAGACGGGTAAGATGGCTCCAAGATGCACCCGGGACGGCCCAAGATGGCCTCAAGATGTCTAAGACTGCCCAAAAGGCCCGCAAAAGGCCTCCAAGACGGCCCAAGAGCCCTCCAAGACGCCCTCCAGGAAGGCCCGAATAGGTTAAAACCATTGATTTTCCTTTGGTTTTTGAAGGATTTTGACGCGCTCTTCTTTTCAGCTCTCCGACGGCCCAAGACGGCCCAAGAGGTTCCCAACGTCGCCCGAACAGCGCCCGAGAGGCCCCAAGATGGCCCCATGACGGCCCAAGAGGCCCCCAAGAAGGCCCCAAGAGGGCCTCCAGACGGCCCAAGAGGCGTCCAAGACGCCCGAGATGGCCCCCAAGACGGCCAAGATGGCCCAAGATGGCCTCCAAGATGCCTCCAAAACGGCTACAATGGCCTCCAAGACGGGTAAGATGGCTCCAAGATGCACCCAAGACGGCCCAAGATGGCCTCAAGATGGTCTAAGACGGCCCAAAAGGCCAGCAAAAGGCCTCCAAGGCGGCCCAAGAGCCCTCCAAGACGCCCTCCAGAAAGGCCTGAATATGTTAAAATCATTGATTTTCCTTAGGTGTTTGAAAGATTTTGGCATGTTCTTCTTTTCAGCTCTCCGACGGCCCAAGACGGCCCAAGAGGTTCCCAACATCGCCCGAACAGCACCCGAGAGGCCCCAAGATGGCCCCATGACGGCCCAAGAGGCCCCCAAGAAGGCCCCAAGAGGGCCTCCAGACGGCCCAAGAGGCGTCCAAGACCCCCAAGATGGCCTCCAAGACGGCCCTGAGGCGCCCCAAGAGGGCCCCCCAGTCGGTCCAGAGAGGTCCCCAAGACGGCTTCCGACGGCGTCAGACGGGCCAGGAAAGCCCTAAGACGGCCAAAGAGGCCCTCAAGAAGCCCCCGAAGGCCTCCAGCAGGCCCAAGGAGGCCCCCAAGAGGCCTCCAAGAGGCCCCCAGGAAGCTCCCAGCAAGCCCCAAGAGTGCCCCAAGAGGCTCCCAAGAAGCCTCCTCCTCCTACTCTTCCTCTTCCTCTTCCTCTTCCTTTTCCTCTTCGTGTTGATTCGCCGCCACATGTTCCCCGAAGGCTTTCCAAACCGACTCGGGGAACACCTGGTTCGATAGCATGGCCGCTGTCCCCGGAGGCCGCAATCGGCAGTGAACCGTCACACATGAAACGATCAGATTCTCGGATATCTTCATGGCTGACAATGCGCGGCAAAAGTGGTGCACCCATTTTGCCCATCTGCAGTGGGGTGTAGCAGCAAGGACACACAGAACAGCCCAAGAATGGCCAAAATCTCGTCCACCTCCTCTTCCTCTTCCTTCATTTGCTGATACCGTTTTTGCACAACCCCGAGTCCCGACGAAAACCCCCAGACGGCCCAAGAGGGTCCAAGATACCTCCAAGTTCGCCCAATCAGCCTCCAAGACGGCCCAAGACGGCCCAAGAGGCCTCCAAGAGGTTCTCCAGGAGGGCCCGAAGAGGCCCAAAACGTCCACTTTACGATGGTTTTGGAAGGATTTTGTTTTTGCTTTTCGGCTTCCCGACGCTCCAAGACAGCCCAGGAGGCCTCCAAACGCCCCAAGACGGTCCAAGAGGCCTCCAGGAACGCCCCGAGACGGCCCCAGGACGGCCGCAAGCGGGCCCAAACACGGCCCAATAAGCCTCCAATACGCCCAAGATGGCCTCCAAGACGGCCCCGAGATGGCCCAATCGAGCCCAAGAGTGCCTCAAGAGGCTCCGAAAAAGGCATCCCCCCCCTTCTCCTTTTTCCTCCTTCTCCTCCTCTTCCTCTTCCTTCCCCGCGTGTTTCCCGACGGTTTTCCAAACCGACTCGGGGAACACATGGCCCGATAGCTTGGCCAAGCTCTAGCCCAGCTGTCGGCCACATAGGCGCTTCCACAAGGGCAGGGGGCGGCGGTGATTCGCCGTAGGCGTGTTCGATACAGGAGCAACGACGATGATGATGCTGATGATGCCGATGATGATGGTGATGATGGTGATGGCGAGTATGCTGCTGATGATGATGTTGGTGATGATGCTGATGCTGGTGATTACAATGATGATGATGATGATGATGGCGATGATGGTGGTGCTGGTGATGCTTGTGATGATGATGATGACGTTGATGATGATGGTGTTGATGATGATGGCAATGGCGATGGTTTTGGATAAGATGGTAATGACTACGACGAACACTACGACGACGATGATGATGGCGGTGATGGTGATGATGATGGTGAGGATGATGCTGATGGGGGCAAACCTGATAATGAGGATGCTGCTGATGATGAGGACGCTGATGATGATAATGATGATGCTGCTGATGATGCTGATGATGCGTATGCTGATGGTAATCGCTACCCACGTATATATCCTCGCGCCTGCCAGCGCTACCCCTGGCTGGGCCGTCCCTGCCAGGCGCCACAGGCATTGCTAGCGACGGCGAAGGCAGCATGCCAGTGAAAGGGGCGGCGCAGGAGGTGGAGACGGAGGAGGAGGACGACGACGACGACGACGATGAGAACGACGTGGAGAAGATGAGAAATAGCAAGGATGAGGAGGAGAAGGGATGAAGAGGAGGTGGTTGATAAGGATGACCGTGCGGAAAATGATGATGCGGATGGTGGGGGTGATGGTGATGATGCTGATGATAGTGATGATGACGACGACGACGATGATGATGATGATGATGTTGATGATGATGCTGATGCTGATGATGCAGCTGACGATGATGGTGATGGTGATGGTGACGATGATGACGATGATGATGCTGATGATGATGATGAGGATGGTGGCGACGACGACGCTGATGGTGGAGTTGCAATTAGGGTGATGGCGACGATGCGTACAATGCTTATGAGTATGATTGTGGTATGTTTGGATGTAGACGATGGCAGTGAACATGATGATGCTGCTGATTATGATGATGAATATTGTGGTTATGGTGATGTTGATGATGATGATGATGATTATCATGATGATGATGATGATCATGATGATGAGGATAATGCTGAGGATGATGATGAAGGCGATGCATGTGCTGAAGATTGGTGGCGATGATGAGTAAATAGGAGCCGATGGTAATGATGCTGGCTACGACGCTGCTGATGGTGATGTTGATAATGTAACGATGATGATAATGATGATGGGAGCGATGACGATAATGCGGAGGACGCTGACAATGAGGAGGGGGAAGAGGACAACTACTACACGAATGCGCCTCGGCGGGCCGTCCACGGCCAGAGCGCAAACGACGCGCCGAACGGCTTAGCTACCCAGAGCCTGGCCCCACGGATTCTGCATCGGACTGAGGAGGAAGCGGAGGGGGGGGGGGGGGGGGGAAGGGGAGGAGGAGTAGGATAAGGAGGAACCCTCCATCCTGCACGTCCTCATCCTTCCACCACCTCATCACTGAAACGTCGGCAGCTCGCGGCCGCCGAAAAGCACCTACTCATGCGCGGAATCCTCGGGCTCCTCATCGCCCTCTCCGCCGTCGCCACCCTCGGCCGCCTCGTCGGGCTCGGCCTCGTCATCCTCGGGCTCAGCCGAGGCCTTGGCCGTTGCCTTGGCCTGCTTCTTGGCAGTGGCGGCCTTGCGCTCGGCAGCAGCGCGGCGCCTCGCAGCAGCCTTCTTCTTCGCCTCGGCCTGTGCCCCTGCCGTAGTCTCGGTGCTCTCGAACGCGCATTTCATGTGGCTGTCGTAGAACTCAGCCACCTCTGCCTTGTACTTATCGTCGTTGTCCTCGTTCTGAAACTCCTGAGATACTTTCGCGGCCAGCCACGGGTGCATCATGTCAGCGCGCAGCTGGGCATGCGTGAAGCCTAGATGCGGCGCCTTCTCGTCGATGGCTTCGATGGCAAACTGTCCATCGTGAGCAGTGAAATCTATGATGGCTTCCGGCTTAAAGCGATGGATGACTTCTGAATACCACTTCCCCGGCATCGCGCGGTAATTGGCAGGCTCCGCGTCCGCCGACATCGGCGCGGCCAGACTTGCCGAACATGTCTTTCTTCTGGGCGAAAGCGGCCTCCCAAGGGCGCTCGACGGAGTCAGTGGCCACGGAAGGTATGTCCAAGAAGCCGATGACCGAGCCCTTGGAGGCCCCGTTGAAGTGCCGATTTGCCTGCATCTTGATGTTGAGACTCTCCTTTGTCACGATGAACGCGGTCTCCTCCTGACTGAATGACATCGGGCCTCTGGCGACGGACCTCCTCTGCATGAGAGCCTCCTCAGAATACAGGATCTTCAGCTTGGTCCTCGAATGTTCCATCGTGTCCTCGAGTGCTTCAGCGATCGATGCATCGATGCATCCCCCCCCAGGGCCCCCATCCCTCCTCGGGTCTCCTATCTCTCGTCTCTCCTTCCCCTTCGTTTTTGCTTGGCAAGCCGATTTGAACGCAGATCCTCCTTCCCCACCTCCTTCCTCCCTTGTTCCATCCTTCCGTTTTTGTTTCAAACCGACTTGAAACAACAATTCCTCCTCCTCACCCCTCCTCCTCATCCCCCCTCCTCCCTCCTCGTCCAGGGGATCAAAGGGTCGGGATGCATCGACTTATCAACGCAAAAACCTTGTTCGAAGCCCTCCAAGGCTTGATCAGCTCCGCGTGGTTGCCCTCCTTGCCGTTGTCCAGCACCATGTACAAGTCGCATTCGTGCAACGCGCCATCCAATCCACGAGACTTGATCATCACATTCACGCATTGGCCGAGATGCTCGCCCTTGCCGCGGAGGGGTGGGCCACGAATGTGAGGCATTGTGGCTGCTTCGCATGCTTGATTAGGGTCGTAGTCGATGATCGCGTAGCGCTGCTCCCCGTTCTCGGCCCTGATCTTGCCCACGCGGCAATCGTTCATCAGCTACTTGAACGCCTTCTCAGACGTTGGCTTCACAGTCAGCTTGACTGTCTGGTTCACCTGCCGGACGCACGCCTCATGGATCTCGGTTGCCTGCTCCTTGATCTCCTCGCTCCACCCGTTCGCGATCTGGTAAAGCTTCGCTTTGCTCGCGTCGGTCATGATAGCATAGTTGTCGCCAAACAGCGAGTAGAAGGGCTTCAACTTCGCCTCGATGCGACTATCCCGCGCCGCCGAGGCCGCAGTCGAATTGGCAGCACTGGGGGCGGCAGCGGCCCCGGACTCGGCGGGCCCGAGGGACCTGGGAGGTGGGGTATCCGCGTCTTGCGCAGCCTTGCCCTCCGTTGCCGAGATCTCCTCGACCTCGTCGAGGCTGCCCCTGACGGTCTCATTGTCCAAGATGTCTTCGACTGCCCTCGAAGCTCGAGCCTGGTGGTGGATCGTATTGTTGAACGTGCTGCCGTAGACGAACCCCTCGATGAAGGTCAACAGCAGCTGCGAACTCGGCTGGAGTGCCGACATCCACGTCAGGTATGCTGCCCCCGTCCTGCCGTTCCCGGAGTAGGACCTGTAGCTCGCCCAGCTCGCGGCGGCTTCCCGCATGATCGTCTTGTCTTGAGCTTTGAAAGGCCTCGTCTCCATCCACGTCTTGACCATGTGGTTCTTCATCTGGTAGCGCAGGAGGAACTCGTCGATTTTCCCCTTCGCGCCTTGTCCTTTTCCGCTCAAACTACTGGAGGACAGCTCGCCACGCACCGTGGGCGCCTGTGAGACCACATCGACGATCGTGTCAATGCGCCATAACCTCTGATGAACGTCGGATGTCTTGCGGGAAATCGCCTCGAACTTGTACAGGGAATCGAACGGCGTCTTGTGCGAGCCCAAGTTCTGTTCGGCCTGGAGCACGCGGTTCAGCACCTCGGGCGTGAAGAACTCCTCAAGGTACGCCAACGCCGAACATGGGGAATGAACCACTGTTTACTCGGGTGGGCCCCAAACAGTGAGTTGAGTACTGGATTACGGATGTGGCCTATACGAAGCGTGCTCAAAGCAGTTGCTTCTAGCGCCTGATTGGGCTCATGTCGGGTTTAGGGTATTCGGGTATCAGGGTGTTCAGGCTTTAGGGAGTTATGGCCGTGGGGTTGCAGGGTATTTGGGTCGTAGGGTCTTAGGGGGTTAGGGTGTTATATGTTTAGGGTGTTAAGGTATCAGGGTGTTGTGATGGTCGGGCTTTATGGCTGTAGGGCATTCGGGACTTAGTTTATTGGGGCAGTATGGTCTTTGGGCTTTCGGGTCGCAGGGCCTTTTGGGCAATGGGGTTTTGGGGTCTTCTGGTCTTGCGGTATTATGTGCTTTAGGGTCGTGGATTCTTAAGGCATTAGGGGGTTAGGGTCTTAGGCCTCAGGGTTTTAGGGCGCTGCGGCGTTAGGGCCTTAGGGCCTCGAGGTGCTAGGGCCCCAGGGAGGAGGATGAGAGGGGGAGCGAAGGGGGAGGGGGCGGAGGAGGAGGAGGGGCGCGCGTTTTTTCGAATTTGTTTTGACAGAGAGGGCGGAGGAGAGAGGTGGGAGGAGATGGGTAGGAGAGGAGGAGGAGAAGGTGGAGGAGAGAGGCGGGGGGGAGATATGGACGATGAGCTGTCACTCACTCAATCGGCCGCTCTGAGTCCCGTAGACTCCGCCGATCAGCCACTGCTGCTGGAGGACTTCTCCAGCACGAAGCCCCTGCCGTCGTCGCCCTCGGTGTAGTCGCGCTCGCTGTGGGTGTCTATGCCGCACCTCAGGGTGAAGGTTCTGGCGCGGCCCTTCGGGGCGCTCTCTGGACGACCGCCATGCGGGCCCATGGCTTTGATGAATCCCTCGCGGATGCGCGGTGGGATGTCGTCCCGCGCCCTGTGGGCGAGGGGGCGCGTGATGACCCCGCACTTCGCCCAAGTGCTGTTGTACTTCAGCTTCGTGTCATCATTGTTACCCGTGTGAGCTGTTGCTGGCGCAGGGCTTGGCGTCGGGCTTGACTTTGCTGGCGTAGGGCTTGGCGTCAGAGCTTTCGGGGCTGGTTGCATCGCTGGCTTTGCTGGCGTCCGAGGCGCCCCAGCTGGAGGTGCCGAACGCGCTGGCAAGGTCGGCCGAGAGCTCGAAGGGCTACCTGCCAGCACCTCGGCGGTGGCCCCTGCGAAACTCCTCATCTGCGGCGGCGCCGATGCTGGGGGCGGCATCTCGGGCTCTGGCGCCTTCTGCGGCGTGGCCATCTCCAGCATGTGCTGGAACAGGTCGGAGTCGGTCGGCATCTGGGAGTCCTGAGTGGCTCTCGTTTCGCATAGTCAAATCTCCTCTGCTCACTCCTCTCCCCCCCCCCCCCCCCCCCTTGCGGGGGGGATGGGCGAGGATTCAACGGGATCGATCGGACTGCGCGGAACGAGAGCCTGTCCTGCGGCTCGTCGGCGGTCAAGTCCAGCGGCGACTCAACCATCGCGCCCTCTGCGCCGCCGTGCGGGTCAGGGCCAGGGGGCGCGGGCTGCGGCGCCATGATGCAGAGGCGTCGCTTGTGCCATTGCCCCTGGGCTGCTTTGCAGGGCAGCCAAGACGAGAGGCCCAGACGACTCACCCTCCTGTGAGTCGTTCGGCCCCCTCGTCTCGCCTGCCCTCCAAAGCGGCCCAGACTGCGACAGACGGGCGAGCTGCTCTCCACATTGTGCTCGAATCGAAACCGCCACGGGAGATGACGAGGACGAATGGCGAAAGCGCCAGGCGGGCCGGCCTCCCCAACTAAGGGGTGGTTGGGAGAGTGGTGGGGTCATGCCGAACTGTTCGGGGCCCTGCGTATGCAAGTACCCCTGCTCATATTCATCCTCTTCTGCCTGCTGCTCCTCGCTGCTCTTGATGCTATCTCGTGTTTCTCGTCATCCTCATCATCCCCCTCCTCAGATCCTCCTCCCCCTCCTCCTCATCATCATCATTATCGTCTTAGCACTCTCCTACTCATAATCATCAGCATCATGTTCATCGCCATCATCGGCATCATCACCAGCATCGTCATAGTGATCACCATCAGCAGCACCAACACCATCATCATCACCACCACCACCAACATCATCAGCATCATCATCATCATTATCATCATCACCACCATCCTCATCATCATAATCTTCATCATCATCACCATCACTATCATCATCATCATCAGCATCATCATCACCGTCATCACCATTATCACCATCACCATCCTCATCATCACCAGCGTCACAACAAGCATCATCAGTACCATCATCATCATCTCCGTGCTCATCGTCTTTCTAATCACCATCGCCATCATCGTCGTCGCCTGTGTCGTGGCCGTCGCCATCATCAGCGTCATCTTGCTCTGGGCGCCCCCCTCATCCGCTAACCTTGTCACCGTCCTCATCATCATAATTGTCGTCCTCATTACCTCTTCTCACCGTCGTCGTCCTCCCTCACCTTCCTCCCCCTCCTGAGTCCACTATCGTCCTCCTCGTGCTCCTCGTCCTCATTTGTCCTCATCCTCTTTCTCGGCCTCCTCGCGTTTCCACTGGGGCCGCGGGGCGAGGGGAGGAGGGGAAGAGGGCGATTTTGTTGGAGCGCTCCTTCTTCAGGTAGACGACCACCGCGACGTAGCCTGCTGTGACCTTCTCAGAGGACGGGGCGAGCTCAACCTTCTTGAAATCTCTCTCGATCTTCGCAGGGTCGCTGGAACCACTGCGATTCAGGTACGACGCCACCTGGCAGTAGCGCTGCATGGGGGTGAGGGCGAGGGCAGCCTGCTTGTGGCCGAACCCCTCGCGATTCTCTAAGCCCTTCCAGAAGAGCTCGTCTGTGCTGTCCACCTTCTTGAACGTGCACGAAGTGTTCAATAAGCACGCCCTCCACGTCGCCATGATCTCGTCGTCGTCGCCGTGCTCGTCGACGCCCTCGGCCACCCTCAGGGGCAGCGCATATCGAATCTCCTCGCGCGAGGTCGCGCGCAGGTGGCCGTGTGACTCAGGGTCGGCCGGGTCTTCACCGTCTGCGATGCAGATCTCGAGCGGCTCTGGATTGGTGGGGGTGGCCGTCATGTAGCTCGTCTGCATCAGGTGCTCCATCGACTTCATATTCAGAGGCACGCCACTCTGCGGCGTCCACATCACACTTGCCCACCAAAAACAAATATTCGAAGTGCTCGTGCCGACGTCCTTCATATTCTTAGCGTAGGCCTTACTGTCGAAAGCCGCCATGTTCAGGTCTTGGGGGCAGCAGTCGTGATGTCTGAGAACTTGCTATGACTCAATATCTTCTCATGGGCGTCCTGCACCTTGGCCAGGACACTGGTGTTCACACTGCGGGTCTCCTCGTCGATGCTCGATCCGAGCCGAGGCGCCTTGGGCGGAGGGCCATCTGATCGTTTCGGCGGTGCGGACTTCTGCCGTTTAGCCATCTGGATGTGGCGCAGAAGCTCGAAACTGATTGAAGCAGAACTGCTATGGGAGGTCACGGAGGACGGATGTAAAAAAAAAGTCTCGATAGCATGCAACTCGTGCGCGGCGCAGCCACGGCTAGCAAAGTCCTGTTAGCATGCATTTCGCGCGCGGCCACAAACGCGGCACGGCGCCACCAGCATGGCCCCAAGACGGCTCCCAACCAAGATGGGCCCCCAAAGACTCCCCCCCAAGACGGCTCTCCAAGACTCCCCCCCAAGACGGCGCCCCCAAGACGACGCCCCCAAGACGGCCTCCAAGACGCCCCCCCCCCCCCCCCCCCCCCTCCCCCCAAGACGACCCCAAAGACGTCGCCCCCAAGACGGCGCCCCCGAGACGCCCCCCAAGACGGCGCCACCAAGACGGTTCCACCAAGACGGTTCCACCATGACGGCACCACCAAGACTGCCGAATAGCCGCCGACCCGCGCCGAATGCTCTTGGGTCACGAGGCGTAATCAGCGGGCCTCCTGTCGGGCCCCCAGGCGCATGAGGTATGATATATTTAGCGTGTGGCTATTTTGTCCTCGCCCCATTTCTTTTTTTCTGGGTTATTGTGTACTATAGTTGTTTGATGTAGCGGACGTGTGATGTTATAGTGTGTGTGGCTGTGATGTTATGTATGTTACGAACGTTGCAGATATACTACAGTATGATATGACGTTATATGATGTGATATTGTGTTTTGTGGTGTTTCCGCGAGCGCCCAGGATGGCACACTCTTGTTTCACCAGGTTGTTTTCGCGAACGCCCACGGTTGCACGTTACTGTTTCAGCAGGTCGTTTTTGTGACCGCTCAGGGTGGCACATTTCTCTTTGTTCGAGATAGTGGCAAGCGTTATGTGATGTTATGTTATGGTATATGATGTCGGATGTGAGCGAAGGATGTTATGCATGGTATGTTATGTTCTGGTTTGAGATGTTATGCTGTGGTATGGTATGTTACACTATGTTAAGTTATGTCATGACGTATGATTTTGATGTCGTGATGGCGATGGGGACGTTGGGTAGTGAATGTGGTTCGTGGGCTCTGCTTCGCGAGGAGGGAAGATAGGGGGGGGGGGGGAGTTTTTGAAGGAGTCGGGACCTGAAGACCTGCGACTAAGCTTCGGCCAGTGAAGCCACGGGGCCCGGACGCCGAAGGCGACCCAGAAGTGCTCGTCGCGGTCGTAGCCGAAGAAGAGATCCTGCTGCCCCGCTCTGAGGGGGGGCAGTCGCTGGCCCGCGCTCTTGAACTCCAGGAGCGTCCAGTGGAAGTTGTCCGGCGCCATCTTGAGGGCGAGGTCGTTCAGCGGCCTGAGGAGCTCCGCACCGAGGGTCGGCCGCCTCCACTCTTTTCGCCGAGGCCCTGTGCTCCGGTCCGGGTCAGCGCGATGCGGCTCAGGATGCTCCGCGCCCCCCCGCGCTCCGCCTCGGAGAGAGGGGTCTCGCTCCTGGCGTTGAAGGTGGCAGCCTGCTCGTCGGAGACGTCGCAAGGCAAGGGGCCCTCGAGGGGGACGCGTTCGCGGCGACCCGAGCACCTCCCCCCCGGGGCGAGGGCCCAAGGGTGCGAATCCTTGCTCACGAGCCACATCGTAAGCTTCCGGCACCTCTTGCTCGGCTGATCCGGCGGCGCGAGACCCCACTCGCACATCGCGATCGTGATGATCTTCGCGCCAGTCCGCTCGATGCGCTGCTTGATCTGCCGGCGGCCCCAGATCTTGGGGCACCGCCCGTCGCGGCAGCTGGGCTCGAGGAGCCACTCCCGGTCGTCCACGTTGAGGCGCTCTGCGACGTCGGCCGCGAAGTCGGTGCAGATGTTCCCGGCCGCTTCCTCGGGGTCGGTGCCGCCCCCGTCGGGCTTCTCGAACGCCCGGGTGCCCCCGTTTGTCAGCCGCCATGCTGCGTGGGTGACACAGGGTGGTCCGAGCTGCCAGATATTGGCTTCCTCAGGGCCTGGCGCTGCGCCTGCGTCTAGCAGGATGCGCCCCCGCGCCTCCGGCCGCAGCGCGCCGCGGTCCTCGCGCGGGCCCGTCTGGGAGAGCGGCTGCTCGTGGAGCTCACTGGCTCCGACGCGGGGAAGCCGTCGTCGGCCATGGCTGCAGACCAGCGCCCGGCACCGGCGAAGATCTCCCTCGTCCTGACACCCCAGGCGAAGGCGGGCCTGCGCAGCAGTGGCTCCAGCTGCTGGAAATCGATGTCCTCTTCCTCAGCTTCCGTCTGGGCCTCCCCGCCGGCGCTCTCCCTGACCTCGCAGGCGGCTGCTTGCTGGCGCCTGCAGTGCGCGCAGGGCGGGGGGCGACTGGGGATGGCGGGGCCTGCCGCGTCCTGTCTCCAGGTACATCTCCCAGCCCGTCGCGAGCCGCTCCCGCAACTCCTTCCCGGCCAGAGCCGAGGTCCTGATTACCTCCTCGATGGCCTGTCGCCCGTCGACCCCAGATGGAGGTCGGAGAGTGCGCATATGCCCTCTGTGCATCATCACGTGGAGCTCGCGCTGCCCTACCTTCTGGGGGAGGAGGGTATCCAGGCCCAGCTGGTTCCAATGGTTCACCCTCCAGACCCGAAGCGTCGCATCCCGAAGCTCCGGCAAGGGGAACAGCGTGATGCACCAGGAACCCTTGTCGTGGTGTGGCATGAGCGCGTCATGGCAACGCATCCTCAGCTCTGCTTCGCGCGGGGAAACGAAGGGCGGTGGGTCGCCCAACGCCGCGGCTGCGGTCGTCGCCTGGCCCCATAGGGACCGGCGAAGGACCAAAGCCAACTCGCGCACCTCGGCGATGGACGGGGCGTGGCCGTGCTCGCTCAGGAGAGCGCCCGCCAGGTGCAGAACCAGGCAATGCCTCTCCTCCTGGGCATCGGCGGGGAGCCCCAAGCGCGCGGCGAGCTCTGGCTCCAGGGGTAGCTTGTCCTGGTAGTCCCAGAACTGCCACGTCTGGCCGAGTAACTTCACGGCCCCCGTGCCCAATCTCGCTGGCTTCGTCCCAGACCGCAGGGCTGATCATCACATCCGGCCCCCCGCCCAGGTTGCCCGCCTTGGCGCCGATCTCATCCAGCACGGCGCCTGCCTCCTCTGCGAGGGTGGGCCCTCCATCGCGGGTGGCCTCCAGCAGCGCCTGCTCCACCTCGAGCGTGGCCCCCTCCGCCCTGGCTTGGGTCAGCCGGGCCAGGACATGCGACTTGAGGTAGTCGCTGGCCTCCTGGAGCTTGTCGAGGACGCCGCTGCCCTGCACGCCGTCGATCAGAGCCTGCCGTTTGAGGGCTTCAGGATGGTCGCACTGGCTGGTGCTGTGCACCCAAAGGGAATCTGCGTGGGCGTCCAGAAGCCAAGAGTGGCCCGGCCCCTGCACCGCCCCCCTCAAGTCGTTCTCCATCGCGGTGCACTGGATCTCGTCGTACGCCGCCGGGGCGCTCCAATCGACCTCCGGCCCTGCACAGCTCTCGCGTCCTGAGGGAGCTCCCGAAGCGCCCTTGGGGGGCGCCGCCGCGGCTCCTGCCTGCGCCTGGGCGGCCCCGGCCCGCTTGGACCCGTCCTCGCTCTTGGCCTGTGCGCGCAGCTGCTGCGCGCGCCCGTCCACGTCCTTCGGCCCCGCGCGGGTGCCCGACTTCAGGCCGCCGCGCTTGACTAGCTGTGCCTGCGCGGTCCAATGCAAGCCCCCCATGCCCTTGATGGCCTCGTGCGCGAGTGCGCACGTCTGGCTGGTCTTGGGGCAGCCCATCCGTGTGCGCGCATCCCAGCACAGGATCTTGCCGGCCCGGTTGCGGGGGGCGTGCTGCGCCGACTGCGTGATCTCACCCGCGGCGAGCCTCTTCCCTGCTGGGTGGGGCTTCTTGGCAGGCGCCCCGCCCGTCGATGCCTTAAGCTTCTTAGGCCGCTTCCCTGCGCCGGCCTTCTCGCCAGCCTCCATGGGGGGGAAGCGAGCACCTTGGGCGTGCTTGGGCCCCTGCCCGTCGCCCCCCTCAGCTCCTCCAGCCCGAATCGGGCCCTTCGGTCCTAGCCCGTGCAGGCTCCGGTTGAAGAGCTTGCGCAACTTCCGCTCGTTCTGGGGGGCGCAGACGACCTGGTAGTAGCCGCCAGGATCGTCGAGGTCGAAGACGTTCGGGAACTCGAAGGCTGCTCGGCCGCCTGGGCCCGCGGGGGCCAGCGCGCACAGCTTCAGGTCCTCTTTCCTGGAATGCTGCGCGCCGCAAGAGACACATCGCTCGGCGTTTCTCCAGCAACTGATCGCACCAAGCCGCGTTGAGCTCCTCCCACAACCCGTAGACGTACTTCGAAGGGTACTCGTCCTTGTCGTGCTCGTGCGACCTCCTCAAGCTCTCGAGGGCGGCGTACCTCTCTGGCCCGTGCTGGCGCCCATAGATGAGGCACCAGAACTTGATGGCGTTCTGGGCCTGTCGGTGCCACTGGCTGAACACGACAGGGTGCCTCGGCCGAGGCTCCAGTTTAACCTCAGGTAGCATCGCGTAGTCGTCGAAATCCTCGCCTTGGCACACGGGGAAGTCGGCCACGGACAAGCTCCAATTGGGAAGCTCGAGATGATCCTTGCCACCCCAAGCTCGAGAGGGTGGCAGAGCCGTAGGCAATCCTGTTCGCCACCGTCGTCGGGCATCCCACGGCCAGCATCAGGCGCTTGCTGCCCTCGCAGGCTCGGCGGAGGCCGTGAAAGAGGTCGCGCCCCAAGAGTCCCTTGCAGATCTCGACCTCCGTGGTGTCGCACCCCCGGGCCAGGAACACGTCCAGCTCCTCGGCCTTCTTGATGGCCGCCAGGGTGCCCAACTGCGCGACCTTCCCGTCGTCCCTCTGGATGGGCCCTTCCTGAATTCCATGCAGGGGCTGCTTGTGGCCCTGGTGCTGCTGCGCCCGGCTTGCCTGCAACGCCTGGGCGTAAGCCTGTGCGGCGGCGGCGTCGCCAGCGGCGCCCGCTGCTCCTTGTCGGTCGGGCTGCCAAGGGACCTGGACTAGGCCCGTGTCGGCGTAGCTGCCACGGTTGACGAACAGACTAGTTGCGCCCGTGACGCTCGGGAGTCCGCCCGGGATGGGGCTCGCCACCCCAAAGCGCAGGCCCGTGGGCGAGACCGAGCCAGGCGGATGATCCGCCGGCGCTGTCTGCGCACTCGGGGGGGGCTGCCTCCGTCGATGGGGCGTAGTCCGCAGCAGCCGGGTCGATGGACCGCGTGGCGGGCGGATGCGCTCCGAGCTGCAGTAGCCCCGCGGCGGCTGGCCGTGGAGGGGTCGCCCCGGCCGGCTTAGCCCCGGCGATCCGCGCGCATGGAGCACACATGCTTGTCGTTTTCGCGGCCTCAGCTTAGTTGGCCAAATGCCCCGCGTAGTGGGCGAGCCGCTCAACCAACCGCGGTGCTGATCTCCTCGTCGAAGCCAGAGGCGACGCACTGCAGGGCGTCGGCCTCGTCAGATCCTTTGCCCCGCGCCTCTGGTCGTCTGTCTCTGACTCTGGACCTGGCCCGTCGTCCCGATCGCGGGGCGGGCGCCGGTCTGAGCGGGGGGGGGGTCCTGGATGGAGGCCTCCCGCTGCTGCTGCCCCGGCCCCCCCTGGACGGGGCCCGCGGCGACCCGCTGCGGTCCAGCCGCTTCCAGTGATCGTTCAGGCCCTTCATCGTGGCGTCGAGCTCGTTCTTCTCGCCGTTCGGCGTATCCCCTGTGGCCGACGCCGACCCCGCTGGGTGCCAGTTGATGATAGTGCTGCCCCTCGTGCGGATGAGCTGCCACTGCCAGGCCTTGAGCGAGCGACGTTTGCCTCCGATGGGCGCGCCTTGCCAGGGCTGCAGCTTCTCCCGCGCGACCCTGGGTAGCGAAGAGCCCACCGCAGCGATCCCCATCTCGCGGGCGCCTGCTGGTGGGTGGTGCGGTAGCTCCTCCAGAAAGCCCTGCGGCAGTCGGCCTGCTGGGCTGAGGGTGGGGCGGGCCTGCGCCTCGTCCAACTTCAGCATGGAGTCGAGACTTGCCCCCTCGGGGTCGCGGGCGGAGCCGGTCCAATGGGGCTCCTCCTCCTTGCCGTCGCCCTCTTGGCGCTGGCAGGGGAAGATGATCCACTGCGCTCCGCTCGACCAGTTCACCCAGGCCCTGACGAGGAGATGCTTCAGGCCCCCCGGTCGGCGACTCGAAGCGCACCGACTGGGCGCCCCCTGACGGGGCAGGCGAGCCTCGCCTGGGGTGCAGTGCACCCGCCGCTCGCTTGGGTGGCGGGGGCGCTGGCCCCCGGACTCCGTCCACCCTGGGCCGCTCGTCGTCGAATTCCGGCGAGCATCCCTGCGGGGGGGGCGGCGGCCGCGGCGGCTCGGATGCCGGCGCGGCCGGCTTCTCCACCATGATGGACGAGGCAGAGAGGCACTCCAGCTGACGAACCGACTGCCTGGTGGAAGCAGGTGGCGATCGAGCAATTGTCCCCGAGCCGGGTCGCCTTGTAGACCTGCTTGTGGTGCTCGCAGAGGCAGACCGTGGCGCCCTTGCCGCCGACCGGCAGGGGCAGGTCCGAGGCCTGGCCGCCCCCCCAGAGCAACGTCATGGGAGTCGTGTCAGCAGCGTCGCGGCACCCGCCTGGGGCCAAGGGCCTCATCACGCCCTTGATCAGGACGCCCACCTTGACAGCCTCGCATGGGCGCTCCTCGATCTCGACCTCGGACTCGGATTCCTGATCGAGCAGCTCCGCCACTCCCCCGCTGCGCCTGCCGATTTACGGCGGCGGCGTCGCCGGCGGCTGCAGCGCCCGCAGCAGCAGGCTGAGTTGAAGAGGTACATCACGCAGGTGACGAACAAGCGAACTCCACTGGTGAGGGTCCGTCCTGTGAGGGCGCAGAAGCGGCATGGGGTCAAGCGCGCGCGCTCCGATCTCGACGATGGCCGCCGAATCGAGGGCCGCGTGCTCCGCGCATTGGAGCTCCTTCTCGCTCTGGGGCTGACAATCCCCGCAGCGGCACAGGTGCACCCGCTTCCCCTGCTCGAGCTTCTGCCTGAGGGCCCGGCTGCTCGCGCCCTTGATCTTGTTGTACTGGACCCAGAGCCCTTCCCTGCCGACCCTCTCCGGCTCGTCGAAGATGAGGCCGGTCCGCGCCGCGTGCCCGTCAAGCTTCACGAGGAGGTCGTCGGGCGTCCTGCCGGTCCCGCGCGCCCGCGCGGTCCTCTGGTAGAAGGTCGTCGCGTTCGGACCCGTGGCGGGCCCCGCCCAGACGACCGCGATGGGCTGTGGCGGCGCCGGCGGCAGGAGGCGATCCACCCCTGCTTCGCCAGGCGGCTTCCGCCCACAGCAGCAGCACGCACGGCATAAGCCGGCGGCTGCTCCGAGCACCCAGCACACCCAGGCGCACGGCGCGAAGATGGTCCGCAGGCTGTGCGCCGCCAGGGCGAGCGTGCCGGTGCAGCACAGGGTGATGAGGGTCCAGCCGACGATGGGCCAGGCCGCGCCGAACGAGCGCACGCCGCAGCTGTCGGTCAGGCACAAGACCCAGCCGCCGTCGGAACGTAGCCAGCCGGTATCCTGTTGGGTCGAGAAGGCGCCTTTGAAGTTCTCAAACGAGCGTGCCCAGCCCCCCGTCCCTTCGGCCCTCCAGGACCAGGTGTGGTTCCCCAGGTTCTCCCAGCTGAGATAGCCTAAGCCCCATCCCCCAATCCAGGAGGTGTCTGAAGTGGGCTGGGTGGCGCCCTTCCTGGGCGGGGCGGCCGGCGGCGCGGGGGGGGCGCCAGGCGGGATGACCCCCGCCGGCGGCAACCCATGCTCGCCTGGCCCTGGCCTCGCTGGGGCCTCGGGGCCTCCTAACATTGGGCTCCCACGCTTCCCCTTCCGCAGCTGGAGGTCCTGGTCCTCGTCGTCGTAGTGCGACGGGCCGTAATCCCCAGGGTCGGCGGGGTGGGCCAGCCCGCGGCCGTGGCCACCGGCGCGGCGGCCCGGAGCAGCATGCGGCTGGGGGGCCCCGGCGCCGCACGCCGCCGACCTCCCCTCCGCGCGCGCTCGGCCACGGCCGGCAGCGGCAACCCAGCCGCTCCCCAGCCGAGGGGCGCCCCGCGCGGCGGCGTGGCGCGGCCGCGCTCGGGCGCTCCCGGGCTGCCCCGGGATCTTCCGGGCTCCCGGAGTGGGCCGCCGGGATGCCCTGGCCTCTCCCAGAGGGTTGTAGGTTCTAAATCGTAGAACGTGAAAAAAACACTCCACGCGAAGAGAAAGTAGAACGTAGAAATTATAGAACGTAGAACGTAGAAATTAGAACGTATAACGTAGAACGTAGAACGTGCACATGCCGCTGAGATCGCGCACTAAAAGTAGATGTAGTAGCTCATTCCCTAATCGGTTCCTTTCTTCTGTCGTTTTTCTCTCATGCAGCCATTTGGGCTCTAGGCCGAAAGGCCAGGACTGCCTCGAGGAGGCCAGGGCGGCCTCGAGGAGGCCAGGGCGGCCTCGAGGAGGCCCAGGAGAGGCCAGAGGAGGCCTAGGAGAGGCCAGAGGAGGGCCAGGAGGAGAGGCCAGAGGAGGGCCAGGAGAGGAGGCCAGGAGCCAGAGGCCAGCGGAGAGACCAGGAGCCCAGAGGCCAGGAGCCCAGAGGCCAGGAGCCCAGAGGCCAGGAGCCGAAGCCATGTCCCGAAAGCTAGGAGCAGCAAAAGAGGAGGACGCCGCGGAGCTCAAGGCTGTGCTCACGAAGCATATCAGGAGAGCCGAGGACGTAGATTACTGTCTCGATCTCGAGGCCCGCACCGTCGTCGTCGTCGTCGTCGTCGTCGTCGTCGTTATCGTGCACCCTCCCCCATCGACAGTCTCCTCCTCCTTCTTCCCCTCCTGCCCCTCCCCCTCCTCCTCCTCCTCCTCCTCCTCCTCCTCCTCCTCCTCCCCCTCCTCCTCCTCCTCCTCCTCCTCCTCCTCCTCCTCCTCCCTGCCCCCCTCCCGTGTCTCCCATTGCTCCTGCTCTTCCTCGTGCTCCTCCTCCTCCCCCTCCTGCTCCTCATCCCGCTCCTTCCCCGATCCCTCCCCGCCGCCCACTGCCGCAGGGGGGCGTTGATGCAGAGAAGCTGGTGAAGCAGGCGCCCTTGCTTAAGGGTATCCGTGAAGTGATATCTCCTGCGACCACGGTCGCCAGGAAAAATTTAGAACATATCTTAGTTTCAGTGGCTGAGGCGAAGGAGGATCGCTGGCGCCTCGACGACACGCGAGAGAGCTGGGCAGAGGACGCCAGTAAGCAAATAATAAGAGGCTGTCGCCAGGCCCGATGCTCGATGGCGGGGGTGATAGGGCAAGTAGGAGGCGGATTGGATAGCTGGCGGATGGCATGCAGGATGGAAGAGGGAGGGAGGATGCGGCGGGTAGGGGGGATCGAGTAAAGAGGGGCCGATCGCCAGGATGCTCCCGCGTGGGGCTGGCGGGTCCGAGCGATGCTCCGCCACATCAGCCAGATGGAGTTGAAAGTCAGGCGGCGCGGGGGGGGGAAAGCGGGCGAGGGCGATGAGGAGGAGTCAGGGGTAAGGAGACGCCGCCTGACTGGTTCAAGGAGCACTTCCCCTCACTCCCCCCCCCGTCGCGCAGGGGCAAAGGCAAGCCGCCCGACTGGTTCAAGGAGCACTTCCTCGAGGCCGCCAGGGATGAGGAGGATGGGGAGGGATCGGAAGGATGAGACGATCAGAATGAGAGAACGATGAGCATGAGAAGGATGAGGAGGATGGGAGTATGAGGCAGTGAGAGGTTATAGACGATCCTCTGCTTGCGTCCCTCTCCACTCACCTCCCTGTTTGCCAACCGCCCTCGCCCCCATCCTTCGGACGGGAGGGCAGGAGCTTCGCAGTCTCGAGTGCGCCAGCGAGTATTCATACGAGTGGGACAAGGCCAAGCAGGACGGTTGGCGGTGGGGCCTCCTTCCCCTCCTCCCTCTCCCCCTCCTCCCCCTCCTCCTGCCCCTCCTCCTCACTCGGGCAAGGGAGGCTGCATGCAGGGTGAGACCGAAGAAGCCGCCTCAGTACGCGACGAAGCATTACGAGGATGAGGATGGGGATAAGGTACAGGCGGAGTGGGAGGACGGCACTGTGTGGACAGTAGCGGGCGTCTCGGCAACAGAGTGGCGGGAAGCAAAAGGAGAAAAAAAGAAAAAGGAGCCACTGTACTCTTATTCCACGGGGGACGAAACTTGGACCTTGACACGGTGCACGAGGGATCAGGGGCAGAAACACTTCCTGGCGATCTGGAAAAACGCTTCCATGTTCGGTCAGTTGACGCTTCAGGATTATTTCGTGAATCCCGAGTCCAAGATGAGGCAGTGGGCCGAGTCAGTGTCCAAGGGAAGACTCACCAAGGAGGGGTTTGAGAAAGCAAAGGCCGAATACGCCAAAGAGATGAAGAAGGGCGCAGCCGTGATGAAGAGGCCCGCTGCCAAGAGGCCAGCTGCTTCAACCGCCGAGGGCGGCGACCCAGACGGTAGCGATGATGAAGATGGCGACGGACCGAAAAGGAAGCCAGCAACAACGGTGGTCAAACCCGATGACGAGGACAAGGCTGCAGTGGATGATTCGAGCGATGACGCTCCAGAACGCGACCGCGGCAGCAGTGAGGACGAAGACGACGAGCCAAAAATCGCGAGGAAGAGGCCGGCAGGATCAAGTGAGGGCGAGACTGAGGAGAATAAGGGCGAGGAGGAGGAGGACGGGGAGGAGGACGAGGGAAAGCCGCCAGAGGAGAAGACACGTGGCAAACCCAAGGGCAAGGCAAAAGGAAAAGCAAAAGCAAAAGCAGGCGATCAGGCAAAGGCTCCGAAGAAGAGAAAGAAGGGCTCAGAGGACGAGGAGGCGAAAGCAGGCGGCAGCGGCGACAGTCCAGAGAAGGCAGAGGAGGCAAAGAAGACGAGACCCGCAGAGAAAGAGCAGGATGGCGCCAAAAAGAGGAAGCTTGAAAAGAACGATTCTAGCGGTTCTTCCTGCAGCATGGGCAGCGGCTTGTTTTGATTGCTAGAAGCTGGGATGAGGAAGGAGAGATAGTGCGAAGGGGGTTGATGTGTGAAGCTTTTAGCGGCAAGTGGTCATCACAAAGGTTGCAAGCCATCGCATTGCTCTTGTTGAGCGGGAGCTCATGAGGAAGTTGAATCGAGGTGGAGTCTGAGACAGCAGAGGTTTGAGGACGAGGTAAGGAGGACGAGGTAAGGATGAGGATCAGACGCGCGACTGCGTGATGCGGCTTCGCTCCGTCGGGGCGCGCCTGCGGCTTGCAGATATTGCCGCGCTGTGCGCGCGCTTCGGACAAAAACAATGTGAAACCTAAATCGTCTTTAGCGTCGTCATCACGCACGGCTTTCCCTCCGAGATCGTTCGATACGTTTCGGTTCAAGTGCCCCTTGCAGGGGCGCGCGGACCCCCCCCCCCCCTTCGGCGCAGCACCTGGGGTTGAGCGGGGCCCCAGCGGGCCCTTGCCATCGCGATGGCAGCTGCGAGCAGCTCGCACGCTGAGGACGTGAAGCATACTCTCGAAGTGGGGCAGCAGCAGCAGAATAGGGGAAGATAGTGACGATGAGGCGTGGGAGGGAGGGGGAGGGGGAGGATGAGGAGGGAGAGGGTATGTCCACGACGGCAGATTAGCATGCGGGAGGTGCGATCTCGGCCAGGACTCTGCCCCGCCGCCTGGCTACTACGGCACGGATGCTGAAGAGCCGATCGACCTTGAGGAGGAGACTGGGCGTAGGGTAAGGGGGGGGCGCACGTGACGGGAAGCGGGCGAAAGAATTGGATAGATTAGAGGGATTGCGACGCATTCAGCGCATGGGTGCTAGTACGTGGCACGGACGATGGTATGGGAGCAAGTAGTTAGAGAAAGAGAGATAGAGAGAGATATATGGAGAGAGAGGGAGAGAGGATGACGCGTTCCGCTTGGAGGAGAACTGCGCATGGGTGGTATCACCGCGACAGGGGCAGATGCTGTCCTTGAAAGAACGCTGGGATCTCATTAAGAAAAAGCACGAAGCAGCACTGAAGGCGACCCGCCGATGAACGCACGAGACTGATAATGTACTTACCCCCCTCGCCAATCCCACCTTCCACCCTTCCCAGCCGCCCTTCGCCCGCAGGCAACGCAGACGGTGCCAGAGTCACCATGCTCCGTTGAGTTGATGTCGGACCGCCAGCTGAGCGCAGGAGAGAAGCTCGAATATAGAAGGCTAAAGGGGATCGCAAAAAGACTGGAAGCAGGAACAGGCGCATCATCAGCAGCAGAAGGAGCAGAGGCAGATTCCGAGGGCAGGAGCAGGTGCAGGAGCAAGCGCCAGGAAGCAGCAGACGGAGGAGGAGAATCTGCTCCACAGCCCGCTCCAAGCACGCCGCCAATCAGGACAGTCGGAGCTGTGGGCTCCCCGTCCCCGCCGCCCAGCGCAGGACTGAACTCGTCGAATTCGTCAGTGTGCGATGAAGAAGGGATGCAAAAAGAGGCGGAAGCGATCTTCGAGCTCCAAAAGAAACACGAAGCGCTTGAGAAAGAACGCAAAGAAGAGGAGGAGAAGGAGCGTCAGCTTCATGATCTAGAGATAGACCTAGCTTGGAAAAAGATGGAAGCAGAACGCGAAGAAGAAAAAGAAAAGATGAGACTTGAGAACGAGAGAGCCGAGGAGGAGATGAGAAAAGCTGAAGAGGATGAAGCAGCGGCGAAGCTGAAGAGAAAACAGGAGAAGGAGGAGCGAAAGAAGGAGCGACAGCAGAAACGAGAGGAGCACGAGCAGCTAATGCAAAAATACAGACAGGTGTTCGAAAGAGTCGAAGGGGTTGCAAGCAGAGTGCAGCTGATGAAACACGAGAACAAGAAAAAAGAGGAGCAACTGGAAGAGGACGCCAAATCTTTGACAAGCGTGGGTGCACCAGGAAACCAAGAGAGCAAACGACACGCATCCGAATCGCTGCAACCACCGCCCCCCAAGAAGCAAAACGGAACTGGTGAGGACGCCCCAGGAAGTTCCCGCCCCCTCCAGGCCGTAGAGTCTGCGGCGCCGACACCGAATATGGATGCTGCGCAAGTTGAGGCCACGGATGGGAGCAGCCTGGTAAAGCTACTTCAAACGCAGATCGCAAACATCCAGAATGAATCCGCAATTCCGCGCTCGGAGGAGGAAGCCCACACTGTAATGCAGGCCAAGCTCGCTGACCTTTACAAGACAAATCTGCTGACGAAGGTGGAAGGGATGAGGAAAAAGGATCCTAGGTACAAAGCTCTTCTGAAGAAGGATGGCGACAACGACGAGGATGAGGATCTCGATGAAGTCTTCGGCCAGCTAAGCGCATATGACAAAAAAGAGAAGATGTACTGCGACAAGATGGAGGCAGCGGGGTACAAATTCACCCTGGACACCACTCAAGGCAATGAAGCTGCAGGGCGATGGAACCGCGCGAAGGAAGCAAGCAAGACGATCCAGGAGGAATACAAGCAGGAGAAAGGCTGGAAGGCACAGAAGGAATACAGGGCTAGGTGGGCAAAAAAATGCCACTTAGATTGGAAGAAGGATGTGAAAATGGAGAAGGGTGAGAGCATGGAGAAAGAGGAGGCTGCTCTGGGGGAATATTGCACGCTTGGACGGATCGCGTGGCTAAAGGGGGGTGGGCCAACTGGCCTAGCCATTGCAATTAAATATTGCACTAGTTGTGCGATCATGGGCGGGATCTACACAAGATACTGTGATCTGGGAGGCATCCTTGAATTTCTCCTCGTGCGTCACCAACTGAACGACAGATTCACGAGAAGGTGGACTCGCACTGAGAAGTGGTTGAACGAAACGGCTCTTGAGGATGGGGCGGCGGCGGCCAGCAGAGAGAGAGGTGCAGACGACGACGAAGAAGAGGAACCACCGTCTAAGAGGAGAAAGATCGAGGATCAGGAAGAGGAGGGCGCAGCGGGCTCCGACGAAGAGGGCGACAAACCAAAGAAAGACAAGAAAGATAAAGACACTGCGGACAACGAGCAGAAGACTAAAGACAGTGAGAAAGGCAAGAAGACCAAAGAGGCTGGCAAAGAAAAAGACAAAGACGGTGGCAAATCAAAAGGCGGCGTCAAGGAGAAAGACTGTGGCAAGGCGCCTAAAGAGCCTAAAAAAAAACACCAGAGTGGCTGACCAAGTTCAGAGCCGTGAAGCAGGCATACACGCAGGCCCTTGGTGAGGTATCCAAGGTGGAGGCTCTCATTAAGACCGACAAGTCCTGCGAGAAGCTGAATAACCTGAGGAAGCCGATGGGCGACCAGCTGAATAAGGCGCCTTGATTGGCGTGCCGATCGTCCATGGGCTTCCCATAGCTCGTCAGCTTCTCGCGCCCGCCCCTCCTGCCATTAATTCGGGAATTTGATACCTCGAAGCTGCCTGTCCACCTCCACCGTTCAGCTCGTCCGCCGCGCGTGCACCCTGGAGTTCTTCGGACCCCTCGCCCCGCATCCTGAGCCCGTGGGCGTGTTTAAATCATCTTCTTGTCGTGTGATTCTCTTCCTTGGCCTCCCTCCTTCTGCTCACCTCTCCTTACAAGGTATCCTATCTCATGGTGCTCCCCGCCCTCCGTCCGTGCCCAGGTGCAGAGCCTGTTTGCCAGCGAGAGCCTGCAGAAGATGATGGTCACGGATGAGGCCTCGCACAAGAAGCAGGCGCGGCTGGATGAGCATTCGAAGAGGGACGAGGCGGGGATGTGAGGATTTGGGGAAACCGATTGGAGGGTGTAGATTTTGAGAGGGGCCATTTCGCCATGACTCCCAGAGCCCAGGACAACGGTTTCGGGTTTAGACGCCCCCCCCCCCCCGAAAAAAAGCGGCCTCCAGGTGACTGCAGCTGAGTTTGAGACACAGTGTGGCAAGGTGGCGGGCTGGAAGAAAGACATCGAAGAGCTTCTCCTGGAAGCAAAGGTTCTAGTCCGCCAGGCTTGGGCGAGAGACGAAGAGGAGATGCGTCTGCGCGAAGCTGCGAAGCCCAAGGGATCGAGCGGCAAGAAGACTGCGATCAAGAAGGACAAGAAAGAGAAGCAGAAGAAAAGTGAGAGCCCGAGCGACTCGGACTAGGAGGCCGAGGAGAGGAGAGGCGCTGACGGCAGGAAGCCCCAGGAGAGGCGCAGGCGGAAGCTCGAAGAGAGGCGCCGCAGGCAGAAAGCCCGAGGAGAGACGCTGGCGGCGGGAAGCCTGAGGAAGGCTGCTCGAGGCAGGAGGCCTGGAGCGCAGGAGGCTTGCGGAGGAGCGAGGAATTGAGGAGGGGTTCTGGAAAATGGGATCCGATCCAGGGCCGATCCAGGAAAAACCTGATCCGACGTGGTTTTCACCGAAAATTCCATCCGCCCAGCCGCCCATGTACCGGAGGAATTACGTAGGAATGTTGGGCGGAGGGAATGCGTAGGAAAGAGGAGGAAACCATATATATATATATATATGTAAAAAAACGACAACGTAGGAGAAACATGTACCGGAGGAATTGCGAAGGAGTTGCGTAGGAGTTTGGGGGGCCTCTTTGGGGAGAGGGGATTTCTGGCGGGGAAGCGTTCGCGAGCGGCCCGATTGGGCCCCAGCCGAAAATTCAAACCTTCGACGGCTGTGACTCGTGCCAGGCGCTGAGGCTGCAGCTGCTGAGGAGGGAGGAGAGCCAGGCGGCGGGAGGCACGCGAGCGCGAGGCAGCCGAGCACTGAGCATTCCCTGCTGTGGACGGGGCCGCATGGGACAGTGCGAGCGGGTGCCCAGGAAAATGAGAAGGCAGATCGTAGAACGTAGAGCTTCGGAGAGTGGGCGTGGGGCCCATGCGAGGGAGGAGGGCGGGAGGAGCAGTGATGGGAGGGGGAGGGGGGGGAGAGGAGGAGGAGGGGGGGGAGGAGAGGAGGGGGAAGAGAGGAGGAGAGGAGGTTGAGATGCCAGAGAGAGGGAGAGAGAGAGAGAGAGAGAGAGAGAGAGAGAGACGAGCGTTTGTATTTGCAGCAGCAACGTTGGCTCAATCTAAGATGGCGCCCAAAAAAAAGCAATGGCGCCGCCGCTCGAAGGCAGCCCGAGGAGTGCCAAAAAGGCAGTACATACGCAATGAGGCTGGAGAGGAGATGCGGCTTGCTGGAAGCAAGGCTTTTGAGATCCTGCTAACTGTATGGGCCTCGTGCAAAAAGATATCAGCTAAAGACTTTTGTGTTGTCTGTGGTTACCTAGCCCAATGCAATGTGCCAGGAGGAAGATGGTCAACTTTCGGTCTTCCGCCCGATCTTGAATCGGGCAGATACAAAAAAGAGATGGACAAACACTTGCCCAGCGGAGGGCCATTCTACGCTGCTCGAGTGCCAGCGTTCCTGAGTAAGGCTTCGCATGAACGCAGCAAGACGGTCCTATTTAGGCAGGTCTTCCACTCGATCGCAGCAGAAGTCGAGGAGAATAAAGACATTCAAGAATCGTTGAGGTACGGTGACACGGGCGATTACAGCAGTTTCATGTCCAATAGGGTGTACCAAGAACACCCCCACGTCCAGGAGTGCCTACAGGAGGGAGGAGGTTACCCACTGCCTTTGGCAGTGTACATGGATGGTGCAAGGTGCACGGCGCAGACGGCTGGTCGAAACGAGCTCTCGACTGCGTCAGCTCCGCCGCCCCCTCACCCACCCGCCCCTCGCCCCTTCACAAGTACACGCGAACAACACATACAACCATTCGGCGTTAGCGAGGGGGGGATAACCATGCAGCTCACGCGCCAGGGTGCTTTGTAAATTCAGAGGGAGGGCAGCATCTTGGACGTTTCAATAATAATATGATATCAAAAAAGAGACATCAACTCGGCTTCATGAAGGTGAGCGAGATGTGCGGGTGTGGTTGTGGCGGGCACTGCTCCATATACTCTATGATGCAGGTTGCGTCCTTCCAGCTGCAATGCCTCATAAAGGGCTCGGTGCCAGACAAGAAACACGACGGGTCAGACTGGGAAGCATGGGAGAAACCCACCACGCATTTTTCGTTCAGGAGCGTTGTCGTGCTGCTGAAAGGCGACTGGGCAGAATTCGCCAAATCCATGGGCCTAACTGGGTGGGGGTGCGTGCGCGACTGCTGTCCGATATGCCCATGTTCTAAGGATGGGCTGCCGATCGTAGACGGCGAGTTTTTGAACAACTGCGGTTTGCTGTGGGAAGATAGATCTGAGGAGGAGTACGAAGAAACGTGTAAATCCTTCGAGCACGAAGTAGTTGTGGGTACAGAAGAAACGCGCAGGAAGCTGTAGGCATTGCTGGTGCCAGTGAAGAACAAAGGCCTCCTGTTGAAAGCCGATTGTCCGCCCTTAGGCTTGCTGGAAGGTGACCGTCTTGAGCCGCCTCCTGGATGCCTGATACCTCTCGAGTTTCACAAGGTACCCTTGCCCTTCAAAGCTGTGTTCTGGCGACCGAGATGCGATTGCCTGGGGCGGAAACTAGGCTCAGTTACTCACAGGTCCCCCCTGTTCAGCGCGGCGCTCGGGACATCGCCAGTGCGGTCGCTCGCGCTAGACACGTTGCACACGGTGCACCTTGGATGCATGCAGAGGTATGTCAGCGCGGTCTTGCGCAGACTCACGTTTGCAAATCCTTGGGGTGCGCCGCGATCAACGGTTTGGAACCGACTTGAGGCAGAACTCATGACATATTATGAGGAGGAGGAGGTGCCGCATGAAAATAGGATCGGAACGCTGAACGAGAAGATGTTTCCAGGAGAGGAGTGCGCCTGCTTTGGAGGAGGAATTTGCAAGTTGAAAGGTTCGGAAACCTTCCAGATTCTGAAGTTCGCAGTCAACAAGTTGAAGTATCATGTAGGATCGGGCTGCGAAGTCCCGCATGGAAAGGAGCTCGTTGAAGCAGGTGAGGCCCTGCTTACTTGGATGCGGGTTTACCACTCCGCGAAGTCTAAGCCGACAGTGTCGGAGTACCAAGTGTTGCGCGAGAGTTGCGTCGTTTTCCTGGTGAACTGCGACCTCGCTAAGATCCACTTCACTCCGAAGTTCCACCTCTTCGGGCACCTGACGAAAAGGAGCATGGGGTTAAAAACTTGAACCACTGGAAGCATTATAAGGAGGAGAAGGGGAGGATGAGGAGGAGGAGGAGGAGGAGGAGGAGGAGGAGGAGGGGGAGGGGGAGGAGGAGGAGGAGGAGGACGGGTCAGGGAACGGGAAAGATGCGAAGGATGAACAGGGAAGGGGGGCATGAGAAATGAAGGGGGGGGTTCTTGTGCACCCCTAGGAGCGAATACATGGGGTCGCCTTCAGAGTACGACACTTTCGTGGATGAGTCTCTAAACTATCTTTTGAGGCTGTGCGCAGAACGGTCCCACAGGGCCACCATGGAGAAATCAGTGTTCCAATGTTTCGAGGTCCTCGGCCGCATGAACACAGTCACCCACTTGTACGGTAACATCCAGGATGGCGACCCCAGAACCAGGAATAAGCGGCCCAGAGAGGATTGATACCAGAGGGTTGATGGCATATATAGCAAAGCATTCCTTCGCAACATTCCTACGCACGACATTCCTACTCTAACTCCCTCGCTCACTTTCCCACGCACAGCATTCCTACGCACTCACTTTCCTACGCAACTTCAAACTCCTACGCACCCACTTTCCTACGCAACTCCTTCGCAACTCCTTCGCCTCCTAAAGAGAAACGCATAATAACTCCTACGCAACTCCTTCGCAACTCCTACGCTCCCAACTCCTGCGCCCCCAACTCCTACGCCTCGAATTCCCGCGCTCCCAATTCCTACGCGTAGGAATGTCGAGCGTGGGAATGTGTGCCGTAGGAATGTTGAGCGTATGAATTTGCAACGTAGGAGTTCTGACCGTAGGAATGTTGACCGTAGGAATGTGGTGAATTCTCTATATGCAGCCGCGCTCGGCTGAACCCTGGCTGCGCCCCAGCGTGCGGCCGCGGCCGTGCGACGCCACGCAGGCGGCGAGCAGCGCTGAGGGAGGAGGAGGATCTCGAGGAGGAGGAGGGGGAGGGGCCAATGAGCAGAAGAAGGATGCCGAGGCGAGGAAAGAGGTCGAGTGCCCACCTGACATCACTCCTCAAGCAATGGCGCTCGCGCACGAGATGCTGGCGAAGTTTAGGAACGAGCTAGACGAGAAGAGGGAGAGAGCTAAGCCGCAAGAAGATATATCCTCGAGTACATCAGATGCCGACGACGATGGCAAGAGGTCGCCAGCATGTTCGCTTGACTGGGACGAGGAGAAGCCAGCGGAAGAGACAGCTCGAGATCTAGAGGAGGAGGGAAAGAATAAGAAGAAGCACAAGAAAGCTGAGAAGAAAAAGGAGAAAAAGAAGTCGGACAAGAACTTGAGGCGCATTTTCGATGACATCGTTGCAAGGGGGGGGAAAAAAACAAGGCGCCGCGAGGAGACCTCGCGTTTGAAGGCCGAGGGTGCGGAAGAGCTGGAGGCTAAGGTCCGCATCGCATCCTCCTTGCCGCCCCTCCCATCCCCCCTGGCATCCCTCCTCCTCGCCTCGCCCTGTCATCCCAAAGGTCGCCGAGCAGCGGATGGACGACAGCAGCTGGGACACTCGGCGAGATTTCACGACCATGCGCTTGATTTTAAGGCCGAAGGCAACCCTGAAGCGAGACAATGACAAGGCCATGAGGGGCCCAAACTACATGATGGCTTGGGACCGCGAAGAAGATGAGGTGCTCAACGTGAAGATCATCTCGAAGGAAAAAGGCCTTATTAGAGATCATCGCGTCGCACGCGGGAAAGCCTGGAGTTGATGAGATGTTCGGTTTAATTCGGGAGTTCGGTCGACGATTGGATGAGCTCTATCATGACAATTTCGTGTTCCCTGCGATGAAGAGCGCGAAGAGAACCCGTGAGCAAGAGAAAAGCGGGGGGCGGTCGATCAAGTCAGTGGAGGAGGACGAGGAAATTCTGCGCCTTCCAGTGGATCCCGAGAAGGAGATCGATATCGCCACGCAGCCAGCTGAGCAGGTGGAGGCAGCAGAGCGCGAAGTGGCAGGTGAGAAAGATAGGGAGAAGAAGAAACGCAAGAAAGAGCCGAAGCAGGCGAAAGAGCGCAAGGAGGCAGAGAAGAACGACCTCGAAGAGCCAGAAGCCATAGACGACACGGGGGCACCAGCTAAAGCAATGCCGTGCAAGGATAAGCCGCGGGAGGAGGACTGGACGAGCAGGGTGCCCAGCTGGGAATCGCAGGGCCAGGGCTGGTGGGCAAAGGACTCACAGCGCCAGGGCTGGTGGGCAAAGGACTCCTCACAGCGCCAGGGCTGGTGGGGATCAAGCTCGAGCTCATACTGGCCCGACAGGAGGGATGAGCCCGCCTAGAGGAGGAGAGGAGAGGCGAAGAGGCGAGTAGGCGAGGAGGCGCGGCGAGAGGCGAGGCGAGGAGGCCAAGCGAGGAGGGTGAGGACGAGCCGAGGCGACACGGGCGAGCTGAGAGAGCCCATGCCCGCGCAGCCATGCGACGTACTTGCGCGTGGCGTCGCCGCGGCCAAGGAAAGGTATGCTCTCCTCACCCGCCCCTCGAGCTCCGTCAGGTTCCTCATCTTTCTCCTCATCCGAACCCTCCACGTCTGGCTCCTCCGCTCTTTTTTTCCCGCCACCCCCCACACTCGAGAGGAGGAGGGCTCGCTGAACTGGCGAGGCGGCAAGTCAAGGGAGCCTGCCGAGATTGAAACCTGAGTGAGAGAGAGGTGGAGAGAGAGAGAGAGAGAGAAATGAGAGAGAGAGAGAGAGAGAGAGAGAGAGAGAGATTGAGAGAGAGAGAGAGAGAGAGCGAGAGAATATACCCTCTAAAAGGAGAGAAAGGGAGGACTATATATAGAGAGAGTTTTAGAGATAGAGGAGGGAGAGTGAGAGATTCGAGAGAGCGGTACTGAGATAAGAACTGCCAAAAAGTCTAGAGGGGCGGAGCGATGAGCGAGGAGACTGCATGTTGTTTCCCTCCCTTGCACCGCCGACGCCGCTCCTGGCTCGAGCGGTTTCGCGATCCGCCAGATCAGAGGAGGGGCAGAGGCAGGATAACGTGGATTGGGAGATGGACGAATCCAGCGACGAGTCCCCTTTCGCAGAGATCAGCTTCTGCATATTCACGATGCGCTGGATCGTGCTGGACATCTTCTCAGCGAGGAACAGGGCTCAGTGGAGGCCCTTGGCCGAAGAGGACCCACTGGGTCCAAAGTCCTTCCCATACTCTGGCTCCTATATAACGATTCCACTCCTGCTCGATCCCGTTCTCCCCCTACCTCCTCCCACGTTTAGTCCCATCGGCCCCGCTGAGGGCCGTCTTCGGGCCCGATGTTGGCGTAATCCGAGTAGGCTTCGAAGCCACAGGAGGGGGGGCGATCATCTCATTCGCGCGGGATGCGATGACGGGGGGATGGGGACACCCCAAGGAACTTCTCCTGCTGAAGGAAGACTTCAGGGCCCTAGGAGGCCCCACCGAGAGCGTCCCACAAAGCCCTCGTGAGCGGGAGGTCCGCGCCGCGCAGCGCTTCGAAGTCAACAGAGCGCTGACGATGGTGCCAGCGTTCATGGTGGCCTCGATCGCGCACTGGCAGGACGAGATTCGAGCGTGCTATCCCTTCGGGACTTCGCTCAAGGACCGATGGGGGAGGGAGGGTGGGGGGTTTACGAATCGGAGGAAGGAGAACGGGGCAGTTAGGTGGAGAGGGTGGCGAGGGAGGACGTGGAGGTGTTCCAAATCCCAGATATAGGACTGCATGGACGCGGAGGTGACGCGGCTCGTCAGGACGCTGCCGCCCGCACAGAGGCACCAGGTGGAGCAGCGCTTGATTGATGAGGGGTTCAACCATGCGGCGGCGGAGTTCGAAGCGATCGTCGATCAGGCGAGGCAGGCTGGTCTCGACGCGATCGTGCGCAGCAGGGCTGCATTCGAGGGCTTCGAGGACAGGCCAAGCCCGAACGGGCCGTGAGGCCACGAGAGGCCAGGAGAGGCCAGGAGAGGCCAGGCCAGGAGAGGCCAGGCCAGGAGAGGCCAGAGGAGAGGATGCCAGGAGAGAGGCCAGGAGAGAGGCCAAGAGAGGCCAGAACGACAAGCCAGGAGAGAGGCCAGGAGTGGCCAGGAAGAGGCCAGGAGAGGCCAGGAAGAGGCCAAGAGAGGCCAGGAGAGGCCAGGAGAGGCCAGAAGAGGCTAGGAGGCAGGGGGCCAAGGAGGCCGCAGGAGATGCGGCCAGGAGAGGCCAACAGAGGCGAGGAGGCCAGGATAGGCCAAGAGAGGCCAGGCCTAGACCTCGCGCGTGCCACGCGTGGCGCGCTCGATCGAGCGGCGGTGAGCAACAAATGCCTCCTCTCGATCCCTTGTGTTGTTTTTTTTCCCTCTCTCTCACACACGCACACACGTATTCTCTCTCTCTCTCTCTCTCTCTCTCTCTCTCTCTCTCTCTCTCTCTCTCTCTCTCTCTCTCTCCTGCTCTTCTCTCCTCCTTCGCTCTCCTCTATCACTGACCTCGTTGCAAACCGACGGTTCGAGGACCTTAAGAAACGCTTGAGAAGGCCCGATACGCAACCAAATTGGCGGCACCCCTGTGTGTTTCCTAAACTTCTCAACGCGGCAACGGTATATAGTGATATCACGCAAACTATGATATATAATAGGCATATAACCACAAAATAGAAGAACGTATAAACTAGAACCTAGAACCTAGAACCTAGAACGTAATCACATTTACATGCACGTTCTAGGAATTAGAACCTGCAGCCCTCTGGGCTGGGCCACCTGAGGCCGGCCCCCAGCGTAGCCCAGAAAAGCTAGAGCCCCAGAAGGGGGAAGAGGGGGGGAGCAAGCAAAGGCAGGGGCAAGGACAGGGGAGGACGGGCCCCCGCATTCCTGGGGCCAGGGAGAGCCTAGCGTTAAAAACAAACAACTAATCATTCTTACCCCTCTCCCACGTCGCGTCATTCCCCGGGTTCCAAGAGCCCGCTCCTCTCCCCTTAGCGTTATCTATTTTCTCGTTGCTCTCATCTGCCCCTCGTTCCCCTCCTCCTCGGTCTCGTCTTTTTCCCCTTCCCCCCCTCCCCCCTCTTTCTCTTCTTCTCTGACGTCTTCATGACTTACTTGGCCTCGGCGGCGTTGCAATGATAATCCCAATGCAACATCCTTCGAACGCGCCCCGCGCTGGCTTTCTTGCGCGGCGGGTTGCAAATTGATTCGCACTGTGCCGAATGCAAACTGATTCCCTCTGCGGCGGGGTGCGTTTTGATTGCCTCTGCGGCGCCTTGCAAGCGGATTCCTTTTGCGGCGGGCTGCAAATCGGCCCCCTCTGCGGGCGGGGGGGCAGACACCGGCGAACAACAAACGCAAATGATCAGATCAAAACCAGCGGGGAACCTGAGAACCGCCGCCACCGGGCAACAAAATCAGCGAAATCCAAGCCGCGACTTGTTTTGAATTTTCTTTTAAAAAGAAGAGAAAAAAGTCCTGGGGTTCCCCGGGGCTTCCCATCAGAAAACCACTCGGCGCCTTGATGTCGTTGATTTGGTTGCCTGGGGCTCAGGTGTTTGTTGTATTTTTCTTTCTTTTCATGCGGTTGTAATTACTTGTTTTGTTTCTGATGTGTTTCGCCGACCTCGCCGCCCCGGCGCCGCCCCCGCCCCGCCCCCGGGGGAGGCGCGGAGGAGGGGGGCAGAAACCATCAAAAATGGAAAAAACAACCAAAACCAACCGATCAAACAAACAAGATAATCAAGGCACCCGCGCAAAACAATCAACGAAATCCAAGGCCCGACTGTGTGCGTTTGTGAAGGTACCCCCTCCGAAACCACTCGGTGTGTGCATGTGTGTGTGTATGTGTGTGCGTGCGCGTGCGTGGGTGGGTGGGTGGGTGGGTGGTGGGTGGTGGGTAGGTGGGTGCGTGCGTGCGGTGCGTGCGTGCGTGCGTGCTGCGTGCGTGCGTGCGTGCGCGCGTGCGTGCGCGCGTGCGTGCGCGCGTGCGTGCGCGCGAACTTGCGTGCGCGCGCGGCGCGCGTCGCGCGCGCGTGCGTGCGCGCGTCGTGCGTGCGTGCGTGCGCGCGCGCGTGCGTGCGTGTGTGCGTGTGTGCGTGTGTGCGTGGTGCGTGTGTGCGCGTGTGCGTGGCGTGTGTGTGTGCGTGCGTGTGTGCGTGTGTGCGTGTGCGTGCGTGGCGTTGCGTGTGCGCTGTGCGTGCGTGCGTGCGGGGGCGTTGCGTGCGTGCGTGCGTGCGTCGTGCGTGCGTGGGCGCGTGCGTGGTGCGTGGCGTGCGCGTGCGCGCGCGCGCGTGCGCGTGCGCGTGCGCGTGCGCGCGCGCGGCGTGCGTGCGTGCGTGTGTGCGTGCGTGCGTGCGTGCGTTTGTGCGTGTGTGCGTGTGTGCGTTTGTGCGTGTGTGCGTGTGTCGTGTGCGTGTGTGCGTGGGTGCGTGTGGCGCGCGTGCGCGTGCATGTGCGCGTGCGCGTTCGGCGTGCGCGTGCGCGTGCGCGCGCGCGTGCGTGCGCGCGCGTGCGTGCGTGCGTGTGCGCGTGCGTGCGCGTGCGCGCGCGTGCGTGCTCGTGTGTGCTCGTGTGTGCGTGTGTGTGCGTGTGTGTGCGTGTGTGTGCGTGGCGTGCGTGCGTGTGTGTGTGTGCGCGTGTGTGTGTGTGTGCGTGTGTGTGGTGTGTGTGTGCGTGGTGGTGTGCGTGCGTGCGTTTGTGCGTGTGCGCGTGTGTGCGTGTGTGTGCGTGTGTGCGTGCGCGCGTGTGTGCGTGTGTGCGTGTGTGTGCGAGTGTGCGCGTGTGCGTGTGTGCGTGTGTGCGTGTGTGCTCGTGCGCGTGTGCGCGTGTGTGTGCGTGTGTGTGCGCGTGCGCGCGTGTGCGCGTGTGCGCGTGTGCGCGTGCGTGTGCGTGTGCGCGTGTGTGCGTGTGTGTGCGAGTGTGCGCGTGTGCGTGTGTGCGTGTGTGCGTGTGTGCTCGTGCGCGTGTGCGCGTGTGCGCGTGTGCGTGTGTGTGCGCGTGCGCGCGTGTGCGCGTGTGCGCGTGTGCGCGTGGGCGCGTGTGCGTGTGGGCGCGCGTGGGCGCGCGTGGGCGTGCGCGCGTGGGCGCGCGTGGGCGCGTGTGGGCGCGCGTGCGCGTGTGTGCGTTTGCGCGTGTGCGCGTGGGCGCGTGGGCGCGCGTGGGCGTGTGCGCGTGGGCGCGCGGGCGCGCGGGCGCGTGTGCGCGTGCGCGCGTGCGCGCGTGTGCGCGTGTGCGCGTGTGCGCGTGTGCGCGTGCGCGCGTGTGCGCGTGTGCGCGTGTGCGCGTGTGCGCGTGTGCGCGTGTGCGCGCGTGCGCGCGTGCGCGCGCGTGCGCGCGTGCGCGCGTGCGCGCGTGCGCGCGTGCGCGCGTGTGCGCGTGTGCGCGTGTGCGCGTGCGCGTGCGCGTGTGCGCGTGTGCGCGTGTGCGCGTGTGCGCGTGTGCGCGTGTGCGCGTGTGCGCGTGTGCGCGCGTGCGCGCGTGCGCGCGTGCGCGCGTGCGCGCGTGCGCGCGTGCGCGCGGGCGCGTGTTCGCGGGGTTGCGCGGGGTTGCGCGGGGTTGCGCGGGCGTGGGGGCGCGCGGGCGCGGGCTTGGGCGTGGGCGTGGGCGTGGGCGCGGGCGTGGGCGCGTGCGTGTGCGTGTGCGTGTGCGTGCGCGTGTGCGTGCGCGTGCGCGTGCGCGTGCGCGTGCGTGTGCGTGTGCGCGTGCGTGTGCGTGTGTTTTGCCTGTTCCTTGTGGCTCTGATTGTAATTCCCAACCCTCCTGCGTTGGGTACTCGTTTTGAATAGAGCACTGCGGTCTCCACCTTCCTCCCCCCCCGCCTCCTCCTCCTCTCTTCCCTCTTCCTCTCCTCTCTTGCTTCCCTTCTCCGCCCCTCTTCGCTCCTCCTCTTCTCTATTGCATCCCTTCTCCTCTCTTCGCTCCTCCTCTCTTGATTCCCTTCTCCTCCTCTCTTCGCTCCTCCTCTTCTCTCTTGCCTTTTACGTCATCCCTTTGGGGCTGCGATCTGTGAAGCTGTCGCCACTTTCGAGGGCTGCTGGTGGGTCCAGCGGAGTGAGGCACCACGCAGATTCAGATTAGACCTCGCCATCCCTGGGGGGCTGCGATCTGCGAAACTGTCGTCACTTTCGAGGGCCGCTGGTGGGTCCAGCGGAGTGAGGCACCACGCAGATTCAGATTAGACCTCGACTTTCGAGGGCTGCTGGTGGGTCCAGCGGAGTGAGGCACCACGCAGATTCAGATTGGACCTCGCCATCCCTGGGGGTTTGCGATCTGCGAAATTGTCGTCACTTTCGAGGGCTGCTGGTGGGTCCAGCGGAGTGAGGCACCACGCAGATTCAGATTAGACCTCGCCGTCCCTGGGGGGCTGCGATCTGCGAAACTGTCGTCACTTTCGAGGGCTGCTGGTGGGTCCAGCGGGGTGAGGCACCACGCAGATCCAGATTAGATCTCGCCATCCCTGGGGGGCAGCGATCTGCGACACTGACGCCACACTCGAGGGCTGCTGGTGGGTCCAGCGGAGTGAGGCACCACGCAGATTCAGATTAGACCTCGCCATCCTTGGGGGGCTGCGATCTGCGAAACTGTCGCCACATTCGAGGGCTGAGGGTGGGTCCAGCGGAGTGAGGCACCACGCAGATTCAGATTAGACCTCGCCATCCCCGGGGGGCTGCGATCTGCGGCACTGACGCCACATTCGAAGGCTGCTGGTTGCGAAACTGTCGCCACATTCGAGGGCTGCTGGTGGGTCCAGCGGGGTGAGGCACCACGCAGATTCAGATTAGACCTCGCCATCCCTGGGGGGCTGCGATCTGCGAAACTGTCGCCACATTCGAGGGCTGCTGGTGGGTCCAGCGGAGTGAGGCACCACGCAGATTCAGATTAGACCTCGCCATCCCTGGGGGTCTGCGATCTGCGAAACGGTCACCACTTTCGAGGGCTGCTGGTGGGTCCAGCGGAGTGAGGCACCACGCAGATTCAGATTAGACCTCACCATCCCTGGGGGGGCTGCGATCTGTGAAACTGTCACCACTTTCGAAGGCTGCTGGTCAGTCCCGCGGAGTGAGGCACCACCCAGATTCAGATTCGACCTCGCCGTCCCTGGGGGGCTGCCATTCTGGGAAACTGTCACCACTGACGCGGGTCGTTTCAGAGGTGAGGTTGCCCCTCGGGCTCTCTTGTCACTCAGTTCCCTTGACCACGAGCATGATGAATGATCACCGTGGCGATTTGGCTTGGAAGCGAGGTTGCCCATCATGCCTGCTAATCATTCCCGATTCTTACACCATCGCCAGGTTGTGAAATTAATTTCTTGGGTCGCCATTTTGAAACGCGCGAGTATCGCAAAGCGGAAGACGAGGAAGGGGAAAACGATGGGGTGGAGGTGGAGAAGGAGGGGGGGAGGAAGTCCGGCCCGTGCTGCAGCGGCGGCGGCAATCACCGAGACGTGCTAGCCCTGTCGTGAGGTTGCCCGTCGGGCCCTCGAATCACTCCCGATTCCTGACCACGAGCAGTGCTCACGCGGCGCGAGTGGCGCGAGTGCTCACGCGGCGCGAGTGCCAGTCGCAGGACGACTACGACATGGGCGACGAGGCAGTCCACGCGGCGGGCCAAGAGGAAGTGAAGTCGCGCGGGGAAGCGACCTCTGCCGCGGCGACGGCGGAGACGCCGACCCGCGCACAGACGCAGCAGCAGCAGCCACCGAGCGCGGCTGAGGTTGCGGAGCGCGGCGCGTCGGGCGACGCAGAGGCGCGCGCTGCAGCGGGGCGTGCCGCGGGAGCGGGCGTGGCGCCCGAGGGGCAGCCGAGGCGCGCGCGCGCAGCTGCGAGTTCCCACGGGGAAAGATCCGGTTTCCTGGTGGAATCCCAGTTACTGGAGAATTGCGAGGCCCACAGATTTCTGCTATGGTGACTGCGCCTGGGGCCTTGAGAATCAGCCCCACCCGCTGTCTGCGGTCGAGTGGATCGCGTTCCTGTTGCGCAGGGAGGAGCTGGGGTACACGCTGCCCGGCGAGGAGAAGCCTTGCGTGGCGGCGAAGGTCAACCGTTGCAGATGTTCCTGGCAACTGCTGCATCTGATGCACTCGTTCTGGCGCGTGACCGAGACGACGAAGAGCGCGCACGCGGCCCTGAAGATGACACCTGGCGCCGCCCGAGCGATTACGCGGCGCATCTCGCGCAGAAGTTCGAGCGGGGCCCCGTCGGCCCGACCGCCGGGAAGCGAGTTCCGCGCGCGCTGAAGCGGGACCAGACGTTGTTCCTGGCGAAGTTCGCGGAGGCCTGCAACGCCGTGTGGGATGACGAGAAAGAAGACAAGCCACGGGAGCAACGGCAGACCTTCCAGATGCTCCTGATGGGCCAGGGCGGCTCCGGCAAGACGGCGATCGCCCAGCTGATCGCGCTGCCCGCGATAGACTTCCTCTTCGTCGGGGAGAATGGAAAGACGACCACGCAGATCGTCTGCGCCAAGTGGTCCCAGGCCGAGAACATCTCCACCGAACACCACAAGGCGACCACGTGCCACAGGGCGGCGCAGATGGGCATCGGGGAGCACCGCAACCACGCGATGCTGCCAACGGCCGATGTCCTGAAACGACTGCAGGACATCTGGTCGGAGCTGCGGCTCTTCGTCATCGAGGAGGTCAGCATGGTGTCGCCGAACCTCTTCAACATGCTGGCCTACCGCGCATTCCTCGCCAGGCGCGCAAAATGCAACCTGCAGGAGGCGCACTACCTGCATCCCAGAAGCGCCTTCGGCCGCGTCCCCATCGTGATATACCTCGGGGACTTCCTGCAGCTGAAACCTACCGGCTCCGGCATGTCACTGCTGACCGACCTGCAGCGGTTGGGGTCCGCCGACAGTCGGAAGGAGGGGCCGCCCGTCGAGCACCAGACGGCAATGACGTTCTTCTGCGACACGAAACTGTGCTTCGAGCTCCAGGCCACCAACCGCTTCAAGGACCCCGATCTTGCCGATCTCATGAACTACATGCGCAAGCCGAAGAAGGGCAAGGTCCCTCAGAAGATCGCGGAGACCTGGAGACGCATTCAGATGAAGCCCAACGACCCCCGACTGGGCGAGGAGCGGTTCCAGACTGGACACATGATCGCCTGGTTCTGGGACACCGTGGCTCGGTGGATGATGATGCGGGCGAGGAGGGGCGCCGCGTCCCTCGGGCGGGTGCTCTACCTCGTCCAGGCAGCCGACAAGTCCTCGCCCTCGCTGCCCGTGGACCTGGCTGCGAAGCTGGTCAACCGCGTCAACCCGGGCGACGCGGGCGGCATTCACGGGATGCTGCCGCTGCACGTGGGCATGCGCATACGCCTGCTGGAGCACCTGGACCTCGACAGGGGGCTCGTCAAGGACGCCGAGGGCGAGGTCGTGCACGTGGCCGTCAACCCGAAGGATGAGGGCGTGGTGGAGAGAGCGAAGGCCGAGGGAGGTCGGGCGTACCTGCGGTACCTGCCGCACGGCGTGCGGGTGCGCATGGACAAGTACAAGGGTGGTCCCTGCGGAAAGAAGCTCAAGGAGCTCGATGACAGCATCGACGCTGCGAACGCAGCGGGCCTCGTCTTCATCGAGCCACAGAGCTCGAGCCCGTTCGACTTCCGCAAGTGCAAGGTCACGCGCACTGGCTTCGTCATCTCCCACGCCGAGGTCCTGACGTCCACTGCCTGCCAGGGCCGCACCATGCACCGCGGAGTCATTGTTGACGCAGGGTGCAAGGATGCGAACGACCTGGGCGCTCTGTGGCTGCACCTCTACGTGATGCTGTCCAGGGCGACGACGATAGACAACCTACTGATGGTGCGCGACCCCGGCCTTGACTTTCTTGCCCGCGGCCCACCGGCAGACCTTGCGGAGAAACTGCGGAAGTTCAGTTCCCACACTGCAACATGCAGGAAGGAGGCAGAGAAGCTGGCGCGCGAGCTAGGTCTCGATCGCTTCCTGCACTAGATATAAACAGGTATGATCCTGTGGACAGGCAGCAGGCATGCGTTGACCGAGCTCCTGCAAAAACGAAACAGTCTCTTGCTTCCTCCCTCCTCGTTCATCATCGCCGCCCTAGTCCTCCTATTACCTTATGCATTCATGGTGCTGCTGCTGCGATGGCTCCTCGCCCCTTCCTACTGGGTTCGTCCTTCTCCTGTCCCTCGTTCCCGCCCCCGCTATTGTTTAACAAGCCTTGAGACAGACTCCTCGTCTTATCGATTGCTGTTCTGTGAGTCGTGCAACATTACGCATCCCATGTAGGTCGCACTACAAATCGCCGCGCCTGCACTGTCACGGTTCCTGCTAATGTTTCCCTACTCCGCTTGCCACTTGATGCCATTGGGTTGGGTACGTCGCAGGGTAATGTTTTTTGGTTTTGATTGATTGTCAATTGTTTGTTGGTTTTCGGGGCTCTCGCCCCCCGGCGCCGCCCCCGCCTCGCGCCCGGCGACGGCGCGGGTGGCCAGCAGCCAACAAAGCCAAAAAACCAATCAAAACCAGAAGAATAACATTACAACCAGAGCCCCGAGCAAAAACGTTAACGAAATCCAAGCCGCGACTTGTTTTTGACAGAAGAACAAAAGAAAACCATCCGAAAACCACTCGGGGCCTTGATGCTGTTGATTTGTTTGGCCTGCGGGTCTAATTTAATGTACCGTACTTTACTAGCAGCAGAGGTGGGCGCATATGCAGCTGCAGAGCAACCAACTGTCGATTCAATGAATATTGTTAGTCCCGTCCGAGATTGACCAGAAAAATTGTTAGCAGTGTCTCGGAAGAGTAGGACGCCTACGACTTGTCAAAAAGCTAGATCAACTTTTCCAGCCAGGGGAGGGAAAGGTCGATGAAGTGTCACACATGGACATGGGGGTGGATCCGAGCAGCATGCTTCGAATGGGTCGCAACGTTTTGAGCCCACCAGATGCATCTGCCCTCCGTCCCTTCGCCCCTTCGCCCCCGCGCGCCCCGAGCTCGCGCCGGATCAGTTGGCGCGGGTGGGCGCCAACATGAGGAAGGCCGCTCAGCGCCGCAAGAGTAGAACACAAGAAGGCCTTCGATTGCCCATTCCAGAGCCAAGCGTGTTTTTTCCAGCGCTGAAAAATGGCAATGTGCAGCAGGAGTCCAGCAAAGAAAATATGAGGCGTTGGATGTCCCAACGGAATTCATTATTACCTCCCTTTTATCATTGTGATCCCCCCCTCACTGCGCTACTTTCACAGAGTCAGCCGCAGCCATTTCGAGGCCCAGGAGTACGCGGATATGTGCTCCCTGGAAAAACAGGCATCACTCTGCAGCTTGATCCTACCGCACGAGCAATTTGTAATGCGTGTCCTCTGATGCTTGAGGCCCCTCTCCCTCCGCCTGGCACTGCAGTCCTTCCATTTGCCTGGCACGCGGGAAGGAATCCACAACGGCGGGTTTAATGTGAGGACGGGTCGGCCGGCCCAAGGCCAGCGTGTTTTCTCAATCCGTGGAGCGAGCATTTAGACAGGCCACCAGGATAACGCGACGAGCCAGAGGAGCAGAAGTTTGATTTCGATTGGCGGCCCGATCCAGACGCTCGAGACTCTGCCAGCACAGGAAGGGCAGAGACACAGCATATGTTTCCTCGCGTGGAGATCGGAGCAGCGCCGCGGAGGCCAGTCCGAGGCAAACAAGAGCCTGCTAGCAACCCGCTTCGTGACACGAAGCTCCTCGCACCCTGTCCAGACGCGCGCGCAGGTTAGCAAGCAGCACTCATCGGCGAAGGCACAGGCCATTGCCGCCGACCCCGTTTCAAGTCAAAGCCCGTCGAGGCCTAGGGATTGAGAGTTCAACTTCTCCACAGTCATTCAACTTATGTGCACGTCATGCCTCAAGCGACGTTGAACAGTATCCAGGACATAATGGGGCAAGTATCGCTGCAACGGTTGCAGCCAGGTGCCAGGAGGCAAACCAGTTTGACCATCATGTTCAGAAGAGTCTGGCGAGGTAAAACCCTGCGCGCTAAAGGCAAACGTTTCATCTGCGAAGGGTGTTGGCTAGCAGAGTGCCTGACAGTGGAGGCATGGACCACTGGCGCGATTGGTTCAGCAAGCACGCAGAGACTTTCCCCACATGGTATGCCAAGCATCCCGCTCAGTAGATGAGGAGGCGTTGGGAAGTGCAGATGCGTATCATATCGGCAATTACTGCTACACCCCCACGAGAGCGCTTGCGCCTCTCAGCATCTGCCCAGCGCACCAGATAGTATCTCTTTGCAGGTTCGTTTGCAAGAGTAACCAGTCAGTGCCGGCTGGTGGGGTCCATAGAGACCGCGTTGGAGCTCCCCTCGACACCCATAATGCGTCAGAAGCGACACGATGGCTTCTGTTCCTGCCAACTGACCTCCCCCCGGTCCTTCTATTGCATTCCTTCTTCCCCCCCTTTCCCTACCCAGTGCTGCACATTCGTTTTTTTTCCGCCCCACCAGTGCCTAGCAGATGCTGGTTCAGAGCGATCGTGAGGGTCTCTGATCGAGGGCCCTCCGTTGGAGCTCCCCCTCGACACCCTTCAGGTTTAAATGCACGGTGTCCGTCCGTTTGCAGAAACTGGGGTTGGAGGTTTGTCATTGGGCGGGAGGATGACGGGGTTCTCGGCCTGACTTAGTGAGTGACAAAGCTGATGGGTTCTGATCGGGGGCCTTCGCTGGAGCTCCTCCCCGACACCCACAATGCTGCATAAGTAATACCTTAGCGCTTCTTGTTTTACCCATTCACGTTGCCCCAACTTCCCTCTCCTGATCATGTCAACCCCTTCCCGTCCCCAATGCGGCAAATTCGCCGATAATGAGCGAAATAACAACACGTGATATCGCAGAATATGCTGAGGGTCTCTGTTCGAGTGCCCTCCTGTGGAGCAACCCCTCGACACCCTCCTGAGTTTAAGTGGCGAGAGCAGGAGTGCAGGTTTGCCATCTTTTGTGTGGGTCTCTGTTCGAAAATCCCCTCACGAGCACGCCCTCAACACCCTCCAGCGGACAATGAAGCAAATGCACCAGGCATCTGTACTCTTGTTCATTGGCACACTGATTTTGAGGGAGCTCGAATCCTGAGTCTCTGGTCAGTGTGGATGGTTGGGGCCTGTTTGTTGTTTGTCCGCCAGGCAGGGCGGGATATAAACACTGTCCTAATTGTTTTTGAGCTCCAAGCTGCATCCTTGCATCCCCCCCCGAAGGGGGGGGGCCCCGCTGCCAGACTCTATGCGGGTCTGGCAGCGCAGGCCCCCCGCCCCCTCACGAGGGGAGAGCTGACGTCAGGCTCTGTCATCTGAGCCCGACCCATGTGGTGTATGTTTGCAATTCGTTCCTGACTACTGGAAACTCGGACAATTGCAAAAAACATTACGACTGGTTATTTCTCGCAGTGTTCGGCCTCCACGGACCTTCCCCCAGCCCCCGGACCGTCAAAGAACGATTAACGATGAAAAAACGGTCCAGGGGAAGGGGTCCAGACCTCTGGGGAGCCACATTGTGAACAAAAGCTCGAAGGATGTCTGGGAGCCTAGATGGTTCCGGTGCCGATGCCCTAGGCTGTTCAGTGAAGGCTCCACGACGGCTCTGAGAGACACCCAGATGGCCAAGAGGGCCCCAAGACAATGCAAGAAGTCCCCTAGACGGCCCAAGGGCCCCAAGACGGCCCAGGAATTCAAGAAAGTTCGACGACTGCCCAAGTGGTCCCGCGAGAGCTTCTCGAGAAGTACTGAATCCCCACACAGGACGATTCTCTGGCGCTGCGGCGGATTTAAAACAAGCGAACGTCTGGATCTGGACTTTCAGCAGACTGTCTGACGATCAATACAATGACCAGCCCCCTCCCTCAAATATACACATCTGTGGTTCGCCAACTCCAGCCGGTCGACTAGTCTCGAAGTGTACCTCCATTCCAATATCCCTGCGTATTACCTGAAACAACATGTCAGGAAAAATGTACATCTGCCAGCTCTCTGGGCATGTGGTCCAGCGACGTGCTTATTACAAATCCCTCCTTCCCATTCGAGGAGAAGTTAACTCCTCCCCCTACACCCTATTCCATGTCTAGACGGGGGCTTTCATGCGGTGCCAAATAATCGTGCTTGACCCGAGATGGCTCCAAGATGACACAAAATGTACCGGGATGGCTCAATCTCATTTCCAACACGCATACAAGAGGCTCTAAGACCGCCCAAAGACGGCGCCAAGTCGCCTCAAAGGCTCCCAATCATATCCCCGAGAGGCCAAACATCTGTCCAAACTTTACGTGAAATCAGCGGTTGGTGCGTTCAATGGCTCCACTATCGCTCATGCGCAAGGTTCCGACAAGGGCGCGGGGGGGCGTGATGAACGCAAAATATTTTTGTTGCTCGATAGCTGCCAATGTAGCCGAGACAGCCACGAGGACTCCGAGATAGCCCCCAAATAGCCCGAACCGCTCCAAAATAGCCCAGGCGGGCCCGTGTTTGGTCCAGATAAGCTGCCAAGAAGACCGAAGATCGAAGGATCCGCGAAGGCAGTCTGGTTGACTCCTGGATTTGCTCAGTCTGACCCCGAACTACGACCTGACGGCTGCCCCACTCCACTCCTTGGTCCACTGATTCTTTCCGCATGTCCCTGATCAGTGCAGTTCGCCTGGGCATGGGCATCGTTTCAGGACGGGCCAGTGGGATACGCGAAACGTCGAAAAAATACCCCGTCTCTACATCCATTTGACCGCTCCATAACATAGTCGATTTCTCAAAATGCCGACAGACAAGTCCATCCGGGATGATCTGATACGCCAGGCACCAGCGGCGGGGGCGGACGGTCCGTGGGACCGACGGGCGTGGCCTGGTCCGCCAGGATGTGGTATCTGGCGCGGCTTTCTCACAGTGATCCACCAAATCGTGGACCCGATCCCTGCCCGCTCCTCGCTGAACAATACGGGGACCTAGATCCCCGACCGTCTCCCCAGCGCTTGAAAAGGTACGTCTCTCTATGGAAAAACATGAATGGACCAAACCGAACCGAGAACCGAGAATCGTGACCGAACCGGACAACATCGGGATTTACAAACACCCGTCTAACATCACCTTACGCGAGAGACGGGGCGGCGGAAGGCGGCGCCATCATAAATTAGCACAGACACGTTTCCTCGAGCTCTGAGGCACTGAGGCCTCGCGCGCGATGCGGAAGCGAATCTCCATCGCCGGCGGCCCCAGGCCAGCAAACAAGGCGAAATCGGGATAAGAGGGGAGGAGCTTGAGACGGGAACACACAAATGAAACGAGTTGTATTCGGAAAGGCACCACCTTCGCACAGCGCCCCCCCCGCCCCCTCGCGAACGCCCCCCGCCCCGCCCGCTTATGGGGGCGGGGGGGGAGGTGAAAGACGAGGCCCGCAAAACTCAGTCCAAGGACGACGCATATTTAGTGGCATCCGTCAAACATCACCGTGCGTGAGAGAGGGGGCAGCGGAAGGTGGCGCCAGCGTAAATTGGCGCGGGCACTTTTCCTCGAGCACTGCGGCCTCGCGCGCGCTGTGGAAGCGAATGTCCTTCGCTTGTGGGTGGGCCTCGGGGCTGGGCGCGACGCGCGCGCGGGCCCGCGCGGGCCCGCGACGCCAGAGTCTGGCCGAAACGTGCCGGGCTGGGCGGGAGTGCGCGCAGACGCGGGCCCCAACTGATTACTTGCTGAAAATTGAACTGAAACGATCTGTTCATTGACCAAAGCACCGATCATTCTCTCGCTTGCTCAGGGCGCCAGCTGGCGCGCAGCGGCCCTGCACCTTTCTCGAGGATATAAGCGAGCGCGGCCTCTCTCGCGGCCGCGGGCCTTCATGTGCCCCGTCGCACTCTTCTCGGGTGCCCGCCGCCCTCTCCGCTGCATCTGCCGTGCTGTCCTGTAGCCACCTGCCGCATCGCGACTCGGCCCTGAATGGCGGGCCGAGTGGGCCGGGAAGGCCCCCGCTCCCAGGTCGGGGCAGGCCTGGCCTATGGGGCGCGTCGGTGGCGGTCGGCCGTCATACTGAAGAGTCGTTCGTCCTGCTTCCCTGAGCTTCGCCGACGCAGTGCCATCAGGGACACGTGCTGACGCTCAATCAGGGCGCCCTGCTTCGCCCCTGCCATGGCTCGCTTGCCCCGCTCGATCGCGCCGAGGCAGGGCGCAGCTGGGGGGTTGCCGTCGGCGCCGTCGGTGACCGTCGCGCCCCCGACTCGCAGGCCGAGGAGCTCGGCCGAGCGGGGGTGGGCATCCAGCGCCAGCTCGAACCCCTCGGCGACTTCGACACGCCCCGGGACTCGCATCGTCTCGAGCAGCACCGCCCACAGCTCCAGCGGCTGAGGTCCGCCGTCGCCCGCCGCGCGCACGCGGCGCCGGGCCACCAGCGCGCGGTTCGCCCTCGGCAAGCCTGCGCTCAGCTCGGGCCGCGCGCGGGTCAGGCCATGCGCCGCGAAGCCCCCCCTGCGGGGCCCGACCTCCCCGTGCTCCACGAGCTCGCCCAGGTGGACTAAGACCGAGCAGTCGACCTCGTCGCGGCCCACCATCGGGGGGTCGCGCGGCAGGGCGCGCCGCGGGAAAACCCGCGGGATCCACAGACTGCTCGGCAACTGCGCGGCCCCCCGCCCCGCGTGTCGGAGATCCCGCCTTCGCGGCCCAGGTCGCCCCCAACGGTGGCTTCGCGGCGGCGGAGGGGGGGGGCCTCCCGGCTGAAAGCGCGCGCGAGACCGCGCGGCGCACGAGGGCCCAGCGCGCCCTCCGCCCGCGGCGGCCTGCGAGAGCATCCCCCACCCCCTCGCGTCCACCTCGTCGGTAAGGTCGAACTCGGGCCCGAGACCACCGCGCCCGCGTTCGCGCGCGCCAGGAGATAACCTCGCAGGGCCGCCAGTCGCAGTGGCCATTGCTCTGGGCCCCCTTTTCCATCGCGCGCCCGCTACAGAGGCGGGCGAAACGCAGGGCCCACGACGAAGCGGCTCCAACAGATTCCCCCTCGGCGATCTCGACCAGCTTCTCCATGGCCTCCGCCGCCGGGGAAGGCAGCGCCACCTCTGTCGAGTCTCGCCCCTGCACTTCGGGGCCAGTCCGATCGGAAATCCTCGGCCAGGTCCGTCGCTGCGATTCCGATCCGAGGGGGCCTGCCTCCTGTGCCCCCTTACTCCGCGCCCCAAGCCCAAAGGGGCCATCCGTCTGCGCGAGATCAGGATCGGCGCACTGGCGAAGCTCCCCACGGCGGAGCCGCCCAGGCAGATCATGGAGTCGGTGATCCTCAGATGTCGCCGGCCCCAGCTCGCTCGCGATCTCGCAGACCTCTGCGCGCGGGCCAGGCCAGCCCTCGTTTCCAGGATGTTGACGTGCTAGGGCTTGCCCCGCCCCCACCCCATGAGCCCCCCCCCCACCTCGACAGGTCGCCCCGGCAGCCGTAGAACAGCGGAGCCCTGATGCGGGCCCCCAGCTCGACGCCGGTAAGTCTGGCCTCTTCCTGCCGCGCGAAGAGATGGGTCGATTCGCATGCATGTTGCTCGACGCTCTCGAGTACGCTTCCTGCTGCGTGTATAAAGAATGACATGGCTCGTGCTTCGTTGGCCTTTTTTTTCCAGGTGGTGGGTCCGCAACGTAGCGCCGCTTTGGCGCGTTGCCATGCTGCTCTGTGCTCGTGCAGGTCGTGTGCGGGTTGGAATTGATTGGGTAGATGTGCGGCGCGGTTCGATCTGTCCTGTTTGAACGGCATTGATCCCGAAGCTTTGCCTCCTCCTGGCCTGACCGTGAGGCCTCTCCTTCTATCCCCTCTCTTTGTTCATTCAAGCTTCGCGCGGCCCGCTTAGCTTCGACCGGAAGAGGTGCGCCCTCGACCCGCGAATCAAAAAAGTTTGAACGGCATTGCTAGTGGTGTTCTCGCTGCCTCGAGGAAAATGCGAATAGCTATGGGTGGGTCAATGGGCTGGTCGTTGCCTGCTGCGCGTAGCGCTAAGTGAAACTCACGCGCGTGATGGTATTTAGTTCTGCCTGTTCTGACCCTGGCCGTTTCCTTTTTGAGCTTGCGCAGCATGATTGCCGGCGTGGCTCTCCTTTCTTGTCGTAGTGCCGCGGCGGCATGTCGTCTCAGCCTTGTGAATTTCCTCGTCTTTCGCAATGTAAAGTTGTCAGTTTGTACACTCGTCTATTGGAAAGCATTGCTTAGCTGCCGCGCGAAGCATGTCGGTTGTCTGTCTGTGATGGTCATTGACTGCTGCGCCCCGTGTCGGAAGTGTCTGGCTGTCGAGTAGGTTAGCGAACGCTGCCTGCCTTCCTGGGCCCTGCGCCTTTGTTGCGTCGCAAGGTGCAGATTGGCTGCGCGCGTTCTTGGTAGTGCTACGTGCGTAGCGCAGTGTGGCATATATTGAAAATTTGTCATCGTTTTTTGCTCCTGAATCCTGTTGGCAGTCGATGTAACAGCCCTTGCGTGCGTGTCGCCTGGTCATTGGCGATGGCTATGTAGTCGCTGCGATGTGAGAGTAGTTTGTATGTGTGACGCTTTGTGAGCGCCATGTCGTTTTGAGATCTGTGGTTGTGCCGATGCACGTTAGGTCGCATGCTGCCGTGAGTAGTCTTCCTTGCGTTGCGTCGTCGCCCTCCTCGGTGCAAGGGTTTGGCGGCGCTGCGTCGCCCATGCGCGGTGAGGCGGTGGCGGCGGGGAGCGCATCGAAGCCGGCTGGCATGAGCGCGGGCGGTTATTTGGCTGCTGGCGCGCGAAATGCTTCCTGCCAGTTCGCCCGGTTCTTAGAGTCGGGTTGGGCGTGGGTGGGGGGGGGGGGGGGCATGGGCAACGTAGATGGTCTCGCAGGTCATTGGTGCCCGTAGTTGGATCATGCGTAGTCGATGAGACGCATGAGAGACACGGACATTCTGATATTTCACATAGAACCGCTAGTTCAGCGTAGTCGCGTGGGGTGCTGAGGCGTTCGCGGGGAGACTGTATCAAAGTGTGGATGGGCGCTGTGGTGCGGTGAACTGTAAGAACGCGTCACATCGTGCTGTTGTTTCTTGCGCGCCCCATGATGCGGGCTTTGTGGAGTTGTGCCTGTGCTCGTAGGCGCTGCCCTCTGGCCATGTGCTGAAGTGTTCTTTTTCCGTGCGTCAGTTCTCCGTTGACTGCGTCGACGTTGTCTCTCTGTGTGCGTCTCGGATGTGTTGGAGTCTTCGCTGGCGCGCTGAGGTCGCTGCTTGCTGGAGTTTCGCAGTTGTGGGGTCTTTATGATGCATGATGTGTGCAGCGTAATGAAACCCAGATTCTTGGATCATCGGGCATGCGCAGGGGTCATTGTGGTTGGCAGCTTTGTTGATGGTCCCGCATAATTATGGGTGGTTATTCAAGAACGCTTGCTGCGCTGTCGGGTCGCGTCCGTGTGCTGGCTCGTCTGAGCAGCTCTGCATCGGCATGCGTCGTTGTATGGTGGTTTGCTAATGTGTCTGCTGATTCGCTCCATGGATGATTGTCGTGTCCATATGTGGTGCATAACGATGTTGTGCGGTTTGGCTGAATGCCTTGGGCAAGTCTCGTGATTGGGTCGCTGGAGTCTTGCAATTGTGCTATGAGGTGCGTTGCGTTGGCTGAGTCGGCGTGGATCTGCTTGTCGATGCGGGCCAGTTGCTGGGTTGAGTAAAGTGTTGCCCATATGGCGGCAGCTAGCTCGATGCGTGTGCTGCCCAGTCGAGAATAGTCACAGTCGGTCTGTGCCCTGTGGGTGATGCTTCCAGTGCAATGACCAATGTAGCTTGGATGGTGTCCGTCGTAATGGAATGTTGCGCCAGCGCTGAGTTGTGTATGATTCGCCCCGGCACCCCCCCCCTCCCGCCCTCCCCCCCCTCAGGAAAACCGGGGGGGGGGCCACTGCCTGTGCGATCCCGCCCCCCCCCCCCCGGAAAACTAGAGGGGCCCACTGCCCGTTCGACCCCCCCCCCCCTTAGAAAACCAAAAGGGGGGTCGCTGCCTGTTCGACGCCCCCCCCCCCCCCCCCCCCGCGCACCCCCGAAAACCGGGGTGGGTCGCTGCCTGTTCGACGCCACCCCCCCGCCCCGCGCGTCGCGCTCGCCGCCAGCCATCGACTCCCGGCCCCCTACCACTGCCCGCACCACATCCCCCGCTGCTGCCCCCAGCGCCACTGCCCTCGCCGCCGCTGCCCCCGCCGTTCCCACCACCGTCCCCGCTGGCCCCGCCAGTGCCCCCGCCACTGTCGCACTGCCCCCACCCCCATCGCTGCTCCCGCCGCGGTTCCACTCCCCCCACGTTCTCCACGGCCCCGCGCCGCTGGCCCACTGAGCTGCCCCGCTGTTCCCACCGCTGCCCCCGCTGCCCCCACCGCTGCCCCCGCTGCGCATCTGCCCCGTTGCCCCGCCGCCGTCTTCGCCACCGCCCTCGCCACTGTCCCCGCCAGCGCTGCGCCCTCCACTGCCCCACTGTCTCCACCGCGTTCCCACTGTCCCCGCGCCGCTGTCGCCGCCACCACCGCCCCCGCCACTGCCCCACTGTCCCCGCTGATCCCACCATTGCCCCCGCTGTCCCCACCTATGCCCCCGCCAATGTCTCGCTGCCCCCACTCCCCCCACAACTGCCCCACCACGGCCCCGCTCTTCCACTTCCCCGCGGCCCCCGCCGCTGCCCCACTGCGCCCGGCGCTGCCCCGCTGTCCCCGCCGCTGCCCCACTGTGCTGTCCCAGCGCCCCCACTGCCCCCATCGCTGTCCCGCTGCCCCCGCTGCCCCCGCCACTTTCCCCGCTGCGCCGCCGTCGCATCGGGCTCCGGCGCGCGCCGCCGCAAGCGGCGAATCCCAAATATCAGAAAGAGCATGTTCTACCGCTGCTGGCGGAAAACTTGGGGGCGGGGCCGCTGGGGGGGGCCGGCCCTGCCCCTCCCCCCCCTCGCCCCGAGAACCGATGGGGGGCCGCTGCCGGTTCGAACCCCCCCCCTCCCCAATCCATCGTGAAATAAGAGCGGGGGCCGCCGCCGGTTCGACCCCCCCCCCCTCGAAAACCGAAGGGGGGCCACTCCTGGTTCGACCCTCCCCTTTCGCCGCCGGCAAACGATTCCCGCTCCTCGGGGCAATTTGACAATGGCGGGGATGCCGGGGCAGCGGTGGGAACGGCGGCGGCGGGGGCAATGGCGCGGGGACAGCGGGGCAGCGGCGCGGGCAGCGGCGCGGACGGTGGCGCTGGGGGCAGCAGCGAGGGGGCAGCGGGGCAGCGATGGGGGCGGTAGGACAGCGGCGGGGACAATAGCGGCGGGGACAGCGGTGAAGGCGGTGGCCGGGCCCCATTGGTGGGGAGCGCGGCAGTGCGGCTGGTTCAGTGCGGGTGAAACTTCGCACAGGATGAGTCGAGCCGTGCTCTAAATATTGGGCAACTTCTGTTGGCCTGGGAGGGCAGGTACAAGTGCGCTGGGGCGAGCATCGGGGGGGCTGCGTTGGGGCGAGCTTCTCGGGGGTGAGTGCGATGCCTGTGGTCGATCGTTGGTGGTGGCTCTGACTGTGATTCTTCCTTGCAATGAATATTATGCGTCGGATGGTTGATGTAGCGCCTTGTATTGCGTCGCTATCTCGTGTTGCTGTGGAAAATTGAGGCGCCCCGGCGAGCCCCCTGATGTCATGTCGCGTGCCGGTGCCGATCTAATTTCTGGCGTCTTTGGTTGTGAGACCGTCTCGTTGTGCGACGTGGTTGGTGTGGGCGGGGTGTTTGCGTGGCGGGGTGCTCTGGGGGTGGCAGGCTCGTCTGGTGTATATGTGTTTCTTGGGTTAAGAGTCGATGGTCATCGTTGTAGGTGGTTGGTCTGTTGGGTCTCTTGTGCCGTCGTGGCGCTGCGTCATGCGTTCGTCGGCGTTTTGGGGGGTGCGCCGCTGGATAACCAAGGGGGGTTCGTCGCCCCCCCCCCCCCCCTCCCCGATCCGTCGCCCAGGCCCCCCCGCCCCCTTTCCTCGATCCGTCGTCGGGGAACCCCTCGCCCCTCCACTCTTTTCAAAAGGAGGGGGTGGGGTTCCAAAACCCTCGCCGCCCCCCCTTTGGCCGCGCCCCCCCCCTCCCCCCTTTCGCCGCGCCGTCCTCTGACTCCGGAACCCGGCCCCCGCCGCCCCTGCCCCTAGTCCCCACCCTAACCCAAACCCCTAATCCGAACCCCAACCACTAACCCAAACCCCAAAGAGTACTCACTACACATTACTCACTACCCACCACTGACTACTCGCTATTCGATACTCACATCTCACTGCCCCCTACTCACTACTCACGACTCACTACTCCCTATCCACTACTCACTACCCACCACCCACTACTCGCTACTCACTACTCACTACTCACTACTCCCTCCTCCCTACTCACTACTCACTACTCACTCCTCACTACCCACTACTCACTACTCACTACTCACTAAGCACTACTCACTACTCCCTACTCACTAATCACTACTCATTACCCACTATCCAGTACTCACTACTCCCTACTCACTACTCATTGCCCACAGATCACTACTCACTACCCACTACTCGCTACTCGCTACTCCCTACACAATACTGACTACACAGTACCCAGTATTCACTACTCGCTACTCCCATACTCGCTACTCAATACTCACTACTCACTCCCCGCTACTCACTACTCACTACTCACTACTCCCTACTCACTGGTCACTACATAGTCTCTAGTCACTAGGTCACAACTCACTAGTCACTAGTCACTACTCACTAATCGCTAATCACTACCCACTATTCGCAACACACATTTTACGATTCACTGCTCACTACTCCCTACTCCGTACTCCCTACTCCCCTACGCACTACTCCCTACGCACTACTCACTACCCGCTACTCCCTACTCGTTACTCACTAATCACTACCCACCACTTACTACTGCCTACTCTCTACTCACTACTCACTACTCATTACGCCCTACTCGCCCGTCACTACTCACTACTCGCTACTCCCTACTCGCTACTTACTCACTACTCACTACCACTGCCACTACCCACTACTCACTACTCATCATTACTCACTTCTCACTACGCACTACGTACTACTCAGTACTCACCACTCACTACTCACTACTCACTAATCGCTACTCACTACTCACTACTTACTACGCACTACCCACAACTTCCTACTCACTACTCACTACTCACTACGCACTACGCACTACCCACTACTCACTACTCACTAATCACGACTCGCTACCCACTACTCACTACCCTCGACTCACTACCCACTACTCATTACTCACTACTCCCTACTCAGTACTCACTACTCGCTACTCGCTACTCGCTACTCACTACTCACTACTCGCCACTCACTATTCCCTTATCAGTACACACTACTCATGATAGCGGAGAACAACCCTAATCAGGGCTGTAGGTCCAGGGGGCTATAGGGCTACATAGGGCTATAGACCTATAGGGCTATAGAGTTGTAGGGCTACAAAGCTATTGGGCTAATAGGCAACCCCGCACCCCCAGTCACCCCCGGGCACCCCCAGGCACCCCCGGGCACGCCCGGGCACCAAGGCACCCGCGGGCACCCAGGCACCCAGGCGTGCGTGCAGCGAAAACCGGCGGCAAATCTAACCTAACCATGTGAATATTGAGCTATAGGTTTATAGAGCTACAGGTCTATAGAGTTGTAGGGCTATAAGGCTATTGGGCTATATAGGGCTATAAGGCACCCCCCGGGCACCCCCAGGCACGCCCGGGCACGCCCGGGCACCCCGGCACCAGGGCACCCGGGCACCAGGGCACCCCCAGGCACGCCCGGGCACCCGCGGGCGTGCACCGAAAATCGGCGGCAAACCTAACTTAACCATATGAGTCCGCTAGGACCCCTACAGAAGCAAGCTCCGATTGGGGAACTATTCGCTACCCACTACTCCTTACTCCCTACTCCCTACTCCGTACTCGCCACTCACTCCCCACTACTCACTACCCAATACTCACTACTCACTACGCACTATAACACACTATTCACTACCTACTCCCAACTCCGTACTCCCTACGCACATTCTCCGGCGCAGAAAGGAAAAGCGAGAGAGGCCCACCCTCCCCGGCTCCCTTTCCTGCGCAAAGGGGGGGAGGGGGGGGGTCCGAACCTCCCCCCTTTCCAGCGCCAAGGGGGGGAGGGGGGTGGGGGGTCTGGAACCCCTTCCCGCCCCTTCAAGGGGTGGGGGGGTGGGGGAGGGGGGGGTTCGGACCCCCCCCCTTAAGGTTAAGGGGGGGGGGGAGGGGGGGTTCTGGACCCCTCCCCCTTGAAGCGAAGGAGGGGGGGGGTTCTGCCCCCCCCCCCCCCCTCTTTAGTGTATCCAGGGAGATCCATTGGCGCACTTTCGGCGTTTTGCGTGCTCGTTGGCGTGGGTGTGTCTTTGTGATTTATGTTCGACCTGTGCTTGTTGCGATTGCCGTCGTTGAAGGTCTAGTCGTTTTTCTTTAAATATGTTGTGTGCACGTAGTCCACCAGCTGGTTGATGCGCATGTCCTCGTCGAGCTCCTGGTCTGCGTCGGGCATTGCTGGTCGTTGGTGTGGCCGCTGTGGTTGTCGTCGTAGCTCATGTAGCGAAGTGTTTGTGCCACTGCTCAATTTGTGTTTGTGTTTCCTCGTACGGTTCCATCTTGTACGTTCGGTTCCTGATGTATGCTTATGTGTCTGGTTGGTATTGCTCGGTTGTGCTAAATTGCAGTGGTCGGGCTGTTTGACGGTATGACAGTGTCCCGCTGCGCTGTTGAGAATGTTGGTGGTTGCTTTCTCCTCTTGGCAATTGGCTGACATATTTGTTTCGTTTGATGTAGTTTCTTGCTGTCGTCACTGCTTGTTGTGCAACGACGACTTATTGGTCGAATATTGTTTGTGTTATGGCCCGTTGTGCTTCGTGATCGGTGCGTCCTCCTCCTCCTCCTCCTCTTCCTCCTCGTCCTCTTGCGTTAGACCAACATGGGGTCCTCGTCCTCGTCCTCCTCCGCTTCCTCTTTTGTGTTCGTATTGGGCCTTCGCTTACGTAGACAATGCGCCCAACGTCGCCAATCGCACCGAACCGGACCGGTCGGACCGAATCGAACCAAACCGTCAATCGAGCCGAACCGAACCGGTGGGGCCGAACCGCACGAAAACAGGAACCGAACCGAAGCGGGGCCAAACCCAAACCGAACTGGCCGAAACCGAACCAATATCAAACCGAACCGGGCAAGCAAAACCGAACCGGCTGCAGAACCGGACCGAACCGAACCGAGCCGATTCTTTCATGGAGAAAAATGCCCGCCTCGACTGCAGACGCGCGAAAAGGAGCGGGTGAGAGGGTCACGGCACACGGCAGGTTCGTCTCGAGGCGACTTGGGCGTCAGTTTCTGACGCCGAGTGGATGGATAGCTCAACCTTGAACGACCACGGCTTTCCGACGGAGCGAATCCTTCGATTTCAGCCAGTTCCAGGCCACACGCGGCGTTGCACCTTGCAAGCCAGTGCTGGGGTCGCCGCCGCGTCGACACGACACGGGCCTTGAAGTAGTTGAGTCGAATTTGCTGGGTGCGGTATTGGCAGCCCGGCGAGGCCCGACACGGGACGGCAGGAGAGAGGCTGAGGCAGCAGAACCATCGAAGCCCGCAGCTGGTGCTCGCCTCGTGGACTATGGCGCAAGCCTTCGGCCGTGTCCTCACGAAAAACCTTCGATCGGCACTCCCAACGCCCTTTCGAATCGCTTCCAAGTCCCTCGATCTCGCCACGCCACTGCCCCACTCTCCTCATCCTCCTCCCATCCAGGGATCCCAAGAAAACGAATGAGGACATGCTCTGTCAGATTCCTTTTCCTTCTGCATGCCCTCCTCATAATCATTTTGCCCTTATCCCTCCTCACTTCTCTGCCCTCACTCCTCCTCCTCCTCCTCCGCTTCCTCCTCCTCCTCTTTTTTCAATTAAACATCCTCCGCCTCCTCCAACTCCTCCACCACCTCCTCCTCCGCCTTCTCCTCCTCCTCCTTCTCCTCCTCCTCCTCCTCCCTCCTCCTCTCCCTTTTGTTCCTTTTCCTCCTCCCCTCTCCTCATCCCCCGCTTTCTCATCATCTTCCTTCGAGGGTGTAGCGCAAACATATGTGGCTCGTTCCTGGGCCTGCTGAGGCTGATTCCGAAATTGTGTTTGTCGGCTGTCCCCTTCTCTGTTCCACTGCATGCGCCTACCCTTCCCTGATTCGCACAAATCGCATGTAGATCGTTTCTGAATGAGCTAATGGGGGAAACGCGAAGCCTAAGGACAACCCCTTAGCAAAAGTCTGTATTCTGGGCAAGGCTGGGTCATCGTCAATTGGCTGGTGTTACCAGCTCGCCAGACAAACGCTTGTCACCTGACTCGACCGCACAGCATCAGAGACGTTACACCTCGACGATGGGTGCCCAGATGGCCAATCAAAACAAAAGCAGTGCATTCTAGGCACCAAGTGTATCTCAGCTGACGTTCGTGCAGCGCAACGGCTTACAGCTCAAAACAGTTATGAGGCGTGATGTCATTCTAAATTCAAGCAGAATCTGTCCATGCGAGCAGAGCACCCAGAGGCCTTGTTATCGCCCTTTCTCCAGTCACCCCACCTTCATGATTTCCCCTCTCGTCAAGGTGGCCTAGACGAGGAATAATTGCAATACTTCGTCATGTCGCAGACCTTGTGCAGCAACGGCGAACAAATGAAGGTGGCGCGAAGAAAAAGAAAACGAAACATGATAAAGTGCGAAACACGGAACCGCATGGCGAAGCTCGCTGGCAGAGCAACAAGGAAAGCCACAAAACGAAGCGGCGGGACTGGGGGCATCGCATCCACTACGTAGAAAGATGTCACGTAGCCTCGTCTCTATCAGGGAAACGTCGTGGCCGAATTTGCGCCCGAACACCTGCCAGAATGTTACCGAAACTGGCGCCGGAATTCTTGGCTCGAACCCAAGACAATTTTCAATGTCGGTCACAATTTCGGTCACACTACGTTTCCGGTCACAACTTGAGGCACACGGTTGGTCACCGATTCTGTTTCGGTCACAAAGCGTTTCGGCAGCTAGGGGCCGGGTGCCATGAAAAATCGCTGAGAAGCACAAGGTCGTTTGCACCAGACACTCGAATGTCATTTGTGATTGCCACGATGCAACTTACCCACTCGTTATGACCGTGTACATTATGTGGCTGGGGGCAAGATTATTGCCAGGCTGCCTCACGCATGCTCCCCAGCAAAACATGTAGACCAAGTGTGGCAACTCGACACGTACGCAAACACGTAAAGGGCCGAAACAGGAAGAGCAAACGGTGTCAGGGAGGCCGATGGGTGACGACTTCGCCGTCCAAGTCGCCTCGCATGTTCACAAAGCTACTTAGAACGTGAAAATTACATCTTGACGCACAGCAGCAGACGCAACTCCGACCGCCCTGAATTTCTTGATCCGTCCGTTCCTTCGAATCAAAATTATGGGCCACCTGGCTTCGCGCTCCACGCCGCGCGGGGCGCGACAACCTTCCGCGCTGTTGCACGGCCCCTCGGACGACAGAAACTCTCTGGCCACGGCCGCGAAATGCAATCCGCGAGTATACTCGTCGGCGTTGAAGATGGGGCCCCAGCGGCCGCTGGGGATGTGCGTCGCCAGCCTGTGCATCGTCCCTCGGCCTAGGCCCCGATCCATCGGAACCGCCAGAAACCTTACTCCCGACTTCCTCCTTAAGCCTTCGACGACAACGACGACGACAAAGACGAAGGCGACGACGGCCACGAGGAGGAGGAGGAGGAGGAGGAGGAGGAAGAGCACACCGTACAGAGGGATGTCTGTCGCCGCCTAGCCTAGCGCGTGGTGCATAGGCGACGCGCGCAGGAAGGAAGGCGGAGGCGAGGCCGAAACCAGCACAGGAAAAGGGAACGCGAAGGAGAGAGGCAGCAACCGCAGCACCATGGAGACTCAGCCGAGGACCGAGGAGAGGAGCGGGGACAATATCAGGAATGTGCAGGAAAAGTTTCGTGACAATTTCGTGCCGGATGGCCGCTGCCACCTGGCTCAAGATAGGGGGAGGAGGAAGAGGTGGAGGAAAAGGAAGAGGAGGAGAAGGAGGAGGGACGGAGGGAAGGGCGTCAGGGAGAAGGAGAAGGAGAAAGGGGACGGCGAGGGCGAAGCGAACGAGGGGGGGGGCTCAGGGAAGGAGCAAAAGGGCGGAAATGAGGGTGGTTCGTTATTTTTCCGCTTGTCTTGAGTCCAGCGCCGCGCCGAACGCGAGAGAGAGATAGAGAGAAAGAGAAAGAAAGAGATACACACATGACGAAATAAATTAGCCTGACGAAAGACCCAACCATACGTAGTTGTGAATACCGCAATTGTGGATATACTCTTCGGTGGCGCCCCCAGGCCACGAAACGAGTGAGGGGTGTGCCGAAATGGGGGGGTGGAACCGCATGCGAGCGCAGCCACTGGGGCGCTCGGTGGAGCTCCCTAGCGGGCCACGAAACGTGTGAGGGGTGTGCCAGAATGGGGGGTGGAACCGCATGCGGGCGCAGCCACTGGGGCCTTCGGTGGAGCTCCCTATGGGGCCACGAAACGTGTGAGGGGTGTGCCAGAATGGGGGGTGGAACCGCATGCGGGCGCAGCCACTGGGGCCTTCGGTGGAGCTCCCTATGGGGCCACGAAACGTGTGAGGGGTGTGCCAGAATGGGGGGTGGAACCGCATGCGGGCGCAGCCACTGGGGCCTTCGGTGGAGCTCCCTATGGGGCCACGAAACGTGTGAGGGGTGTGCCAGAATGGGGGGGAACCGCATGCGGGCGCAGCCACTGGGGCCTTCGGTGGAGCTCCCTATGGGGCCACGAAACGTGTGAGGGGTGTGCCAGAATGGGGGGTGGAACCGCATGCGGGCGCAGCCACTGGGGCCTTCGGTGGAGCTCCCTATGGGGCCACGAAACGTGTGAGGGGTGTGCCAGAATGGGGGGTGGAACCGGAGGGGCGTCTTTCCCCAAACCAAACGGGTCTTCCCAAAACAAACTTGGGCTTGGGTGACGTAGGCTTTGGTTTGGGAAGACCCGGTTCGTTTGGGAAGACCCGGTTCGTTTGGGAAGACCCAGACGTTGGTTTGGGAAGACCCGGTTGGTTTGGGAAGACTCGGGCGCGTGGTTTGGGAAGACCCGGTTGGTTTGGGAAGACCCGGTTCGTTTGGGAAGACCCGGGGAGTTGGTTCGGGAAGACCCGGTTGGTTTGGAAAACCCGGGTTTGGTTTGGGAAGACCCGTTTGGTTTGGGAAGACCCGGTTGGTTCGGGAAGACCCGGAGGTTGGTTTGGGAAGACCTGGTTGGTTTGGGAAAACCCGTTTGGTTTGGGAAGACCCGGGGAGTTGGTTTGGGAAGACCCGGAGGTTGGTTCGGGAAGACCCGGATGTTGGTTTGGGAAGACCCGGTTGGTTTGGGAAGACCCGTTTAGGTTTGGGAAGACCCGGGGAGTTGGTGTGGGAAGGCCCAGTTGGTTTGGGAAGACCCGGACGTTGTGGTTTGGGAAGACCCGGTTTGTTAGGGAAGGCCTGTGAGGTTTGGGAAGGCCCAGGGCTGTGGTTTGGGAAGACGCGGTTGGTTTGGGAAGACCTGGCCGCTCGGTTTGGGAAGACCCTGTTGGTTTGGTAAAACCCGAGTTTGGTTTGGGAAGACCCGTGCCTCGTGGTTCGGGAAGGCCCTGTCGGTTTGGGAAGGCTCGCTTTGTTTGGGAAGACCCGGCCGTTGTGGTTTGGGAATGCCCGATTGGTTGGGATGACCTGGTTGGGTAGTTAGGAAAGACCCGGGGTCGTGGTTCGAAATGACCTGGGGGTGTGGGAATACGTCGGCACTTGGTTCGGGCAGACCCGCTTGGGCAGGGAAGAGGAGGGGGAGGAGGAGGAGGAGGAGGAGGAGGAGGAGGAGGAGGAGGAGGAGGAGGAGAAGGAGGAAATGCAGGAGGATGGAGAGGAGGACGAGGAAGAGGAAGGATGATGGAGAGGAGGAGGAGGACGAGGATGGAGAGGAGGAGGAGTAGGACGAGGAGGAGAAGGAGGACGAGGAAAAGGAGGAGGAGGAAGAGGAAGAAGGAGGAGAGGAGAAGGGGGAGGAGGACGAGGAGGAGGCCTCTACGCTGACCCCATCTAGGAGCCCTGGAGCCCTGGAGCCTGGACCTCGGGAAGCGGCGGATGGGGATGCACTGCAGTCGGTCCCGCCAGGGGCCCAGATATGTCCACAGTCGCCCCTCCCCCTGGGGGTGTGGGAAGCGCGGTCTGGAACGGAACGCTTGCCTGGCGAGCGACTCTGAACATGACGGGTTTGACTATGATTGAGTGCGAGTGTGTGTCTGTCTGCGCACGATGAGTTTGCGCAAGAGTGAGTCTGAGTGTGAGCGGGTCTGAGCGTGAGTCCATCCGCGAGTCGGTCTGAGTACGAGCGGGTCCAGTGTGAGGGTGAATGAGTCTGCGTGTGGATGGGTGAGCAGCAGGGGCCCCAAGGAGGAGCGGGGCGGGGCGGGGCGGGGCGGGCGGGCGGACCCTAACAGGCGGGTCGGGTCGGGTCGGGCGGGCGGGCCCTAACGGGCGGGTCGGGTCGGGCGGGCGGGACATTCAAGTATGGTGCATGATCGAGCCCACGCGCGAGAACCCTAACGGGCGGGTCGGGTCGGGTCAGGCGGGTGGACCCTAAAGGGCGGTCGGGTCGGCTCGGGTGGGCGGGCCCGACGGGCGGGTCGGGTCGGGCAGGCGGGACATTATAGTGCGGTGCATGATCGAGCCCACACGCGAGAAAC
>CAUYUJ010001072.1:0-35503 GCA_963575745.1 Prorocentrum cordatum
ATCATCAGCAGCATCACCTCATCATCATCATCATCATCATCATCATCATCATCATCATCATCATCATCATCATCATCATCATCATCATCATCATCATCATCATCACCAGTATCATCGTCACCACCACCATCAGCATCATTATCACCATCACCAGCATCAACAACATCAGCATCCCTCCTCTCCCTCCTCCTCCTCCTCCTCATCTACTCCTCCACTCCCTAACCTCCTCCTCCACCTCCTCACTCCTCTCCCTCCTCTCCCTCCTCCTCCTCCTCCTCCTCTTCCTCCTCCTCCTGTTTCCCATCCTTTTCCTCCTCTTCCTCCTCCTCCTCATTTCCAGATTTCCATCGTGGGCGGCCGAGTGCGGGGGCACTCGGACGCCGCCAGTTCATGTTCAGCTCCCGCGCCGCAGCGGCGGCGGGCGCAGCTCAGCCCAGCGACTCGTCCATGAAGAGCTCCTCCATGTTTGAGCTCCTCCATGAAGAGCTCCTCCATGCCCAAGAGACAGACCACCTCCTCGGGCACCAGGCCGAAGACCCAGCACATGTTTGATGAACTGGGCTTCCCATGCCCGCAGAACTAACCACCTCCACGAGCACAACGCCGAAGACCCGGTACATGTTGAGTGAGACTGGGCTTCCCATGCCCACAGAAAAAAGAGCACCTCCACGAGCACAGGCGAGAAGACCCAGCACAGAACAACAGCACAGGGGGTGCCAAGCCCGCCATCGGCAAAAAGCCGCGGCGAGCAGGCCATCGAAGGGCCAGACATGCCTGAAGACTCTGGGCCTCCCATGCCCGGCAGACACAGCACCTCCACGACCCTCGCCTGGAAGTCCCAGTACATGTTTGACACGGGCTTCCCATGCCCGCATAGAACAGCCATCTCCACGAACACGACACGGAAGGCCCAGTCCATGACGGCAAAACGTGAGCGACGACCACCCACCTTGGTTAGCCCGTGGCTACATTTAAATGGGGCCTGTCCCCCTACAGGGGGATTTTGGAGGAAAGCTTAAACATTGTCCAAACACAAATGCCCCAAACACAAAAAAATATCCCAGTGCGACCCTACCTAGGAGTTGGATCCTCTAGGAAAGCAACATTAGCAGCAGCAATAATGGATGCTGTGCTGCGCTATGCTATGCTATGTTATGCTATGCTACACTATGCTGTGCTGTTCTAGGTTATGATATGATATGCGATGCTGCGCGATGCTATGCTATGCTATGCTATGCTATGATATGATATGATGCGCGAGTATATGATATGCTATGATGTGTTATGGTATGATGGGATGTGATGTGCGTTGTTATGATATGATATGATGCACTGCGCTATGGTAAGCAATACTATGATATGATGTGTTATGGTATACTGAGTTATGCTATGATGTGAGATGGTATGTTATTATATAATATGATATGCTATGATATGATGCGCTATGATCTGCTATGATATGATATGATGTGGTGTAATGCGATGTGCTATGATATGATATGATATGATAGGCTGCGCTGTGCTATGGTAAGCAATACTATGATATGCTGTGCTATGCTATGCTGCGCTATGCTATGCTATGCTATGCTATGTTATGATATGATATACCGAGCTCTGATATGGTATGATATGCTATATTATGCGTGGCTATGCTATGATATGATATGATGTGTTCATGCTGCGCTGTACTGCGCTGCGCTTGCTAAGCTAGGCTAAGCCAAGCTAAGCTAAGCTAGGCTAGGCTTAAGCTAAGCTAAGCCAAGCTAAGCTAAGTTAAGCTAAGCTAAGCTATGATGATATAAGCTAAACTAAGCTAAGCTAAACTACGCCAAGCCAAGCTAGGCTAGGCAAAGCTAAGCTAAGCTAAGCTACGCTAAGATGAGATAAGCTAAGCTAAGCTAAGCTAAACTGGGTGAACCCAGGGGGCGCACCTGGGGGAACCGCGGGGCGGATGCCGGGGGAACCGCCCGGGGCGGGCCCCACTGCCCGGCCCTTTAAGCTTCCGAGTAAGAACCCTTCTAGGCAGAGCCTAGGTAGGGACATAGTATAAAATGACTTTGTTTTGACTATGTTTGCATACTCCTCCCGTAGAGGGACAGGCCCGACTTAAGGCTGCACCCCTCAGCGCAGCACCTGGCGGAGCCCCACGGCCCAAGCACCAAACAGGAGCTACGCCCTTAGGGCCGACGCCGCGGACGGGCCGAGGGGACGCCCTCCCCCGTTCGCCAGAGCCGAGAGGGCCCCAACGGCCAGGCACCCAACGACGGCAGACGGGGCGCCTGAGACTGCTCTGGCATTCGAAGCGAACCACCGACTCGAAGACCGTCTCGCCGGCCACTGTCGAGATGTCCTCCTCCATGCCCTCTGCAACACAGACACGTCTGGCCAGCTGCGGCAGGGACAATCACCAAGCGGCTGCACAGGTGGGTAGCAACTCGCCACCCAGCACTGAATTACAAGCCATACGAACAGTACCATCAGCACGCTGGCCACAAGGTACAGAAACATGCACTCGACGAGAGACCCTTCCTCGACCACCGATAGTCAAGAAGGCGATGCCCACGAAGTAGCTGGGAGCGGTCGGTGAGGTTCCGCCGCCCCCCCCCTGGGGGACGCAGGGAGTACTCGTCCTCCCCCTCCCCCCTGCGCGTCGCGGGCCCCGCAGTTTGATCCTGTGCTCCCACAGCGCGCCGCTCATCACTAGCTGCTATGGGTACCGCTGGGCATCGAAAGTGATCTTCCGCCAGCCGCGACCCAACACCCTATTCCTCCTATCCCTCCTTCTCCTCCTCTCTCTCCTCCCCTTCCTCCTCGTCCTCCCTCCTCCTCCTCCTCCTCCCTCCTCGTCCTCCTCCTCCTCCTCCTCCTCTAATCCTCTCATCCTCATCCTCCTCCCCCGTCCCCTCCCCCTCCTGTCCTCCTCCTCCCTCTCCTACTCCTCCTCCTCCTCCTCCTCCTCCTCCTCCTCCTCCTCCTCCTCCTCCTCCTCCTCCTCCTCCTCCTCCTCCGGCGGGGCCGAGGCCCGAGGATCATAGATCCAGGCCGCCTCTGCGCTCGCACTCTGAGCCTCCGGGGGGGATCCCGAAGCATCCCCAGGCCTCTGGGGGCCTCGGAGAGCCCTCCGGAGATCTCCAGAGGCAATGACCTCCCCATGGGCTCTTTGTTCGATCCTGCCGCGGTTCCTCGATTTCGGCCTAACAAGTGTCGCTCTCGGGCCCCGGGACGGTCAGAAAACAAAAGGATGTGAAAGAGCAGTCCTGGGCAGGAGGTCGAGTGCTGAGAAGGCCGACGGATCAATGAGAAGAAAGGCTGTCCCACAACTGCCCTCACGGCTGTCCCACAACTGCCCTCACGGCAGGACCGCGGCTTCAAGAAACCTCCACAACAATCCCAGACCCTTGAAGGTCGACATTAAAACAACAACGACAACCACAACAACAGCAACAAAACAGCAACAGCCACAGCAACAACGACCACAACAACAACAACAACAACAACAACAACAACAACGACCACAACAACAACAATAAGAAAAACAACTACAACAACAACAACAACAACAACAACAACAACAACAACAACAACAACAACAACAACAACAACACCATCAACAACAACAAGCACAACAACACCAACAACACCAACAACAACAACCACAATAACAGTACCAACAAGAACAACAACAAAAACAACAACAACCACAACAACAACAACAACAGCAACAACAACAGCCACAACAACTACAACAAAAATAACCACAGCAACAACAACACTAACAACAGCAACAGCAACAGCAACAGCAACAGCAACCACCACAGCAACAACAAGTTTGAGACTGCTCGCTCTTATCTGCTCGCGTGCCATTCAACACGTACATCCCGAACCCTCGACACACGCACTCTTCGTCTTCGATCGTACTCCCTTAGGGTTATATCTTGCTTCTTGCAACGTATATGTCGTACAGCCCCTAAGGCAGGGGAAGAGAGGACGGATGGAGGGAAGGGACAAGGGGCAGGCGGGTTGCTAAAGGGTACGTCCTGCATCAATAGCGAGGAAGTCTCGAGCGATAGCGCGATTCCCAAATAAATTGCTAGGAAATCCACATCGAGAGCGTGATTCCTGAGTGTCGAGGGCGCGGCGTCTGAATAAATTGCGAGTCCCACGCGAGAGCGCGGTTCCAGTACAAATTGTGAGGACATCCCGCGCGAGAACACGATTTAGGAACAAGCTGTGAGGAAATATCTGGCGGGAGCCGTTGTTGTTGTACACCTGGGGCCAGGGACACAATTTGGTGACACTTCACTTTCCCGTGTAAACGAAAAAACGGGTGCGAGCCCCAGGAGAAGCACTTGAATCCCACCAGTCCGTTTGGCGACAGGTGGTCTAAGGGTGATCTCCACAACCCCTCTTCCCCTCGGGGAGGTGAACCCTCCCCCTCCCCTCCCTTGGGTTTTTTGGGAGGGGGACCGATGTGTCAGAGGGTTCTTGTTCGGCCAGTGGGAGGGCCAATGTTTGACACCCCTCACGAGGATCGCGGCCCCCGAGGGGGGGGCAAGCATCGAGGACCCCGACCGACCGCCTTCAAGATGGCACCAAGAGAGAGGCCCTCCAGGGCTCCCAAGGGGCCCCCAAGAGAGCTACAAGAGCGCCCCAAGAAGCCACAAGAGGCCTCCAAGAGGCACCCGAGAGGCACCCAAGAGACCCCGGAGCGGCCACCCAAGAGGCCCAAGAAGCTCACCCGAGGCACGCCAGACGGCGTCTCGTCCTCGTCCTCCTCCTCGTCTTCCTCGTCCTCGTCCCCCTCCTCCTCCTCATCCTCGTCGACCTCCTCGTCCTTGTCCTCCTCCTCCTCCTCCTCCTCTTCCTCCTGTTTATCCTCCTCCAGCTCCTCGTCCTCTCGTTCTCGTCTATATCATTCGTCCTCGTCCTCGTCATTTTCATCCTCCTCCTCCTCCGCATCCCTCTCATCCTCCTCCTCCTCCTCCTCGTTATCATCCTCCCCCTCGTCGTCTTCTTCTTCTTCCTCCTCCTCCTCCTCCTCCTCCTCCTGATCCTCCTCCTCCCCCTCCCCTTCCTCCTCCTCCTCCTCCTCCTCACTCTCCTATTCCTCGTCCTCCTCATCCTCGTCCTCCTTCTCCTCGTCTTGCTCCTCTTGCCTCCTCGCTCCTCCTCTCCCTCCTCTTCCTCCTCCTCCTCCTCCTCCTCATTCTCCTCCTCCTCCTCCTCTTCGCCCTCCCCCCCACGCGGGCCCAGAGATGGCCCCAACACGCCGTCCAGGCCGGCCTCCCTCGCTGTTTGACTATGCGTGTCTCTTCCTCTCGCCCCCCATCAGCTCTCATGGGCATCGTTTCTGGATGGGCTGGATGGGCTGGTGGAGATATGGTTACTGGAGGGGGGATCAACAGTACTTATTCCTTAGAAATGAGAACTCAACTACAATCAGTTTAAGAATGCTCGCTCTTCGTTGTTCGCCTGTCACTCAGCATGTATGATCCCAGGTCAAGGGCTCACAGCCCCCCGCCAGATGGGATGGGGATTGGACGACGACGACGACGACGACCACGACCACGACGACGACGACAACGACGACGACGACGACGACGACCACGATAACGCAGACGCCGACGCCGACGCCGACGACGGACAACGACGACGACGACAACGACTACGATGACGACGCAGACGACGGAAGACGACGACCACGACGACGGAAGTACGCGGGCCGCCAGCGCGGCACGTTACATTTGAAACGAGGGCGCCTACGCGCGACCTTACGCGGACAGCTGACGCGCGAACGTCGGCGCAGTCGACCCCATTTTACTGCGTCCCTCGCATGTGGGCACAGCATTGTGCACCGTGACTCGCCCTAGCAATTCCACGGGCTCCTCACTCCGGCTGGCGGTAGGCGGAGTGGCGAAAGCCTCTCGAAAATTGGCAAACGCGGGCGGATCCTGATGGGCGGGTCCGGCGGACGGACTCCATCGAGCGGGTCGGGCGGACGAACCCTAACGGGCGAGTCGGGCGGAGCACTGAAACGGGCGGGCGGGCCTCCAAGCAGGTGAACGGGCAGACCCAAATGGGCGGGTCGGACGGGCGGACTCTAACGGGCTGGTCGGACGGGCGGACCGCAAGGGGCGGTGCGACGAAATAGCGGAGAAGCTTCAGGCAAGCGCACGATGACAGAGTAAACTTATTGAAATCTCGTGCGAGAACGCTGTTCCTCGACGTTGAGGGCGCGGCGCCTGCATAAATTCCGAGCAAGTTCCAAGCGTAAGCGCGATCACTGTGATTCGCAAGGAAAACCAGCGCGAGAGCGCGATGGTGAAGAAATTGTGAGGAAGTATCAGTCGGGAGTCACTGATATTGTCAACATGGGACCAGCGACACGCTTCGAGCATCAGGACTGCCCCTGGCTATTCCACCAAAAAGAGCAATGGGCACCGGCGAGGGGGGACCAACAATAACTATTTTTCAGAAATGAGAATTTCATCATTCTGTAACTGTTTGATCCTCGCTGCTCGCGCACCCCATCAACACGTATACCACCGAACCCTCGTTGATACCGCCCTCCTCGTCTTCGTTTGTACCCCCTTGGGGGGTAAGTATGTCTTCCTTGCCTGCCACGTGTGGCTGGCGTGGCCCCTGAAACAAGACGAGGAGGGAGAACAGAAAATGGGAGAGAGTGAGGAAGGGAGGAGGAAAGGGAGCAGGAAGGAGGGAGGCACGAGGAGGGGAGGAGGGTGGAGGACAGAACAGAGTCAGGAGGAAAAAAAAGGAGGGGAAAAAGAGAGGAGCGGAAAGATTGGGGGGGCGGGCCCTGCCGCTCCGGTCGGTCGGGCGGGCCATGATGTGCAGGCTGGGCATGTCGGGCATTTCAGCGGGCGTACAGGTGATGGCACCAGGGTCCGAACATGCATGGCTTTCTTCTCTGGCTCTCTCTCTCTCTCTCTCCCTCTCTCTCTCTCTCTCTCCCTCTCTCTCTCCCTCTGCCTCTCTCCCTAGATCCCCCTCTGAACTGGTGAGGGGGGGGCCCTTCCCAGACTGGTGAAGGGCAGGTCGGGCGGGCGGACCCTAACAAGCGGGTCGGGCGAGCGGGCCCCAACGAGCGGGTCTGACAGGCGGACCCCAACGGGCGGGTCGGGCGGGGCAGTCAAGCGGGCGGGCGGGCTGCCAAGCCGGCGAAGCGGCGGACCCGCACGGGCGGGGCCGGGCGGCCAGAGCCAACAGGGCGGGTTAAGGAAGGACGCTGACGTGTGTGAATTGCGCTGAAGCCTCGGGCGAGAGCAAGATTCCAGATCAAGTTGTGAGGACATGCCCCGTAGGAGCGCGAACCCTGGGCGTCAAGAGCGCGACTGTTGTTGCTGTTGTTGCTGTTGTTGCTGTTGCTGTTGCAGCCCAGGGCACAACAACCCAGTTTGAGCATCGAGACGTTCCCTGGTGAAAAGGAGGGTGCGATCCAGGGGGAGTCTGCGAATGAAAAATCACCATGAGCACCGGAGGAAGTGATCAACAGTAATCATTTCTTCAGAAATGCGGATGCAACAGTTATGTTACCAGAATGCTGAGTGATTGCGTATGGAACATGCAATCATCATGATACCTCCCCATTAGTTTGAGCAGGGCCCGATCGTCCTGGCATTCCTATAGTCCGACCACGAAATGTTCTGAGAACCCCAAAATGCTCGAATAACAAAAACAATGTTCTTAGAACACAAACCCGATGCGACAAAACAAGGCAGACTCCGCCAGAAATGTTTGAAGAACATTTCGTGGAAACCACACAAGGTTATCAGAACATTGTTTGGTAGGGCTATAGGCGAGTCAGGACGCTTCGCCACTGCTTGATTAATGGGGGGATTGTTTCGTGCATCGGGGGCCCGGTGTTCCTTTACCTTGATCTCCCGACCGAACATGCTTCGCCACCACCTCTCACGAAGCACACTCCCGTCGTCAGCTCAGAGCTCAGCAATCCGCCGACCCCTTATGGGTCTCTAGGCGTGTGAGAAATCACCCCGCAACCCCCCCTGGTGACCCCAAACCGGAGCTTCGACCCCCCCCCCCCCCCGAGCCCACGACGAGAGCATCACGCGCTCTTGTGGGCCAAAAAGGGGTAAAGGACGGGCCAGCAGGAAAAAACCCCCCCAAAAAAAAAAAAAAAAAAAAAAAAAAACAAAAAAAAAAAAAAAAAAAACCCCCCCCCCCCCCCCCCCCAAAAAAACAAAAAAAAAAAAAAAAAAATCCCTCTAAAAAAAAAAAAAAAAGAAGGCCCCAAGACTCCTCCAAGACGGCTCACGAGAGCTCCGAGGCGCCAAACGAGCGCTCCCAGACGCCCAAGATGGCCCCAAGACGAGCCTAGAGGCCTTCAAGACGGCCCAAGAGGCCTCCAAGAGCAGTCCTCAGAAGGGCCGAAGCGCCGAAAATAGTCAAATTCCTATGGGAAACCGTGCATTTAGATTATATACTACTTGTCGGCCTTCACGGCGTTGAAGACGGTCCCAGAGCACCCCAAGACCGCCCCAAGAGGCCCCCAAGAGGCGCCCAAGTCGGCCCAAGAGGGCGCCAAGACGGCCCAAGAGGCCCCCAAGACAGCCCAAGAGGGCCCCAAGACGGCCCCAAGAGGTGCCCAAGAGGGGGAGCCCGAACCGACGATCCGAGCCTTCCGCCCCAAGACGGCCCCAGAAGGCCCCAAGAGGCCCCAAGAGGCCCCCAAGACGCCCACTAGAGGCCCCAAGAGGCCCCCAAGAGGCTCCAAAACGGCCTCAAAACGGCCCCCAAGAGGCTTCGAAACTGCCTCCAAAAGTCCCGCGAGAAGCCCCCCAAGAGACCCCAACGATCACCGCACAAGTCTCATATCAACAACCCAGGCACGGTGGCGGGGTTGCGTTCGCGCACAAAAAAAAGATTCGCGCTCTCGAGGCCAAGATTGCTCCAAGACGGCCCAGGATGGCTCCAAAACGGCCCAAGATGGCTCCAAGACGGCCGAAGACAGATCGAAAACGGCCCAAGATGGCCTCAAGATGGCCTACAAGGCTTTCACTATCGCCCACGAAGTCTCCAAGAAGACCCCCAGGACATCTGAAAGAGGCGCACATTACGCATTTCATTACATTTCCATTGCGTTGTTGAACATGTTTGCAATTGTTGCCTTTCCCGGCTTCCGTCGGCTCACGTAGCCCAAAGAGCCTCCAAGATCGCCCCACGGCGCCCCAAGAGGGCCTCAAGACGGCCCCAGAGATTCCCAACACGGCCCAGGACGCCTCCCAATTCGGCCTAAGACGACCCCAAGACGGCAAAACCTGTCTCCAAATTGGTCCCAAGCTGGTGCAAGACGCCTCTAACCCAAAACCCATAACCCAGAGCCTTGTTTCTGTGTCCCCTTCCTCCTTCTCCTCCTCCTCCTCCTCCTCCTCCTCCACCTCGGCCGCCAGGTGGGTTCAAAACTGCTTTCCAGAGGTCCCCGAGAGGCGTGCCGCGAGATCCCTATACACATACAAAAAGCCTCTAACCAATAGCACATATCCCAGAGTTTCGTCTCTGTGTCCCCGTCCTCCCCCTCTTCTCCTCCTCCTCCACCTCCTCCTCGCCCACTCCTCCTCTTCCTCCCCCGCCTCCTCCTTTTCCTCCCCGATTCTTCTCCCCCCATCCTCCGCCTCACCCCCCATCCCTCTCTCCCCCTCCCCCCTGTCCTCCCCCACACGCGCGCCCCCGATCGGGCATCATTTGCAGGTCTTGCATATCAGGGTGCCCTTTTTTGCATCGCGTGCGACGTTGGCAGGGTCCCCGGAGAACGCCGACTTCGGTAGTCTTCTCTTGCACGCGCCGCCGCACTGATACGCCTGGCAACTGCGGGCTGTGAACCCGAGGTTCTCGCAGCCTCCGCACACCATTTTCGCTCCTTTCGCCGCTCGATGATCTTCCACTTGCTTACGCTTCAAATGTTTCGTGTCCGAGAACGCTTCTCCACACGCCGCACACGTCAGTGGCTTCGCGTCCGCCTCGGCCTTCCGCTTGCGATTCGCTGCCTCCGCATTCCCCCGTCGCACCTCTTTCTCTCGTTCTTCCGCGCATTTCCGACAGAGCCTATCCCCCGCACCATTGCGCCCGGGGATCCGAGGCCGCACCTCGGCGAGGCTTCCAAGCAGAGCGAGCCCCGCATCGGGCCAGCGCTAGAGCGGGCGCCCAGACGGGAACGGGGGGGGCGCAGGCAGCGAAACGATGCGACGACGACGACGACGAGAACGACGAGGACGACGAGGACGACGACGACGACGACGATCACGACGAGGACAACGTCGACGACGACTGCGACAACAGGTCCTACAGGGACTCGTCAAGACGACCACTTTTCCGAGGATGTCTCCGGCGAGAGCCTCCATCTTGGAGATCCGAAGATTAGGCCAGCGATTTCAACATCCACATTTCGCGAGGATGCCTCCAACGAGCATTACAAGCACCCCGTGCTTTATTGAACGTTTCGAAGGCTCGCGCGTCTGCGGATTCCCGACGCTCGCGCCTCCTGGGCCTCCAGCCGTGTCAGAGCCGTCCCCTCATCCGCCCCAAAGGCCGCCATGAGGCCTAAGAACTGATAGTGTTATTGAGGACCCGGCTGATGATGCTGTTTTGGGCACGATTCTGATTATGATGATGTGATGATGTGGGTCATGAGTACGATGACGACGATGGCGACAACGACGACAATGATTTTGACGAGGATGATACCGATGATGATGATGATGATGATGATGCTTCGCATGATGATGATGGTGGTGATGATAATGATGATGAAGATGATGATGATGATGGTGATGGTGACGGTAATGATGATGATGATGGTGGTGATGATGATGATGACGAAACGCCCAGTGAGGACGCGGGGGAACAACCGAACCACCGCTCCGGCCGCACGTAGCGTCCTAGCTCAGCCCCCGTAGGTCACGCGATGGCCTCGGGCTCGTAACGTGCCTGGACCTAGCAATGCGAAACAAACCGCGAACACCTTCTCGGTTCCCAAGCGTGTGAGACTCGTCCCCTCCACAGCCCCGAGGTTGCCCGTGCGGGCTGAGGGATGCCGCCAAAAACAACCCCGCCTCACCAAAGAAGTCAAACCCAGCAAGAACTATACGGGCCCCAACCCAACGCTATCACCCTTTGGGAATCTCCAAAACGATGCCAAGATTGCATTAACGTCCTTTTTTTTCCGATGGGCCCCCCGGGGCCTCGAGATGACCCCAAGCGGATTCCACATGGCCCCAAGAGAAGTCATTATGGACCCCTACACGACTCCCCAGCCCGATTCAAGCGAGCCGGCAAGACCGCCAATATGAGGGGTCGGCGGATGTGGCGTAAGCCTATAGAATGATGTCAGGCCTGTTCGCGCCTCGTTGCTCGCGTGTCGCTCAACATGCGTACACCCAGACCCTGGTAGGTACCCGGCCTGTTCGGCTTCGAGCGTGCCACCTTGTGGGAGATCTTCCTTGCCTGCCACATGTAGTCGGCACTGCCCCTGGACGAAGAGCACGAAGGAGAACGGGGAAAAAAAGAGCGAGGAGTGGACGGGGACCTACGCAGACGAAGACGGGAGGACTGATCACGAAAAAGAGGTTTGCAGGAGAAGAAGAAAAGAGAAACAGAAGGAGGAACGACAGGCGGACCCTATCGGAGTGGTCAGGCGGGTGGACTCAACGGGCAAGTCGGGCGGGCGGAACCTAATGGGCGGGTCGAGCGGGCGGGACATCAAAGCGAGCGGGCAAGCTTCCACGCAAGCGAACGCACGGACCCTCACGGGCGGGTCGGGCGGGCGGACCCTCACGGGCGAGTCGGGCGGGCGGACCCTAACGGGCGGGCCAGGCAGCACCTTGGAGCGGCGTGCGGGCTTCGAGGCAGACGAGCGGACGGGCCCCGGCGGGTCGGGCGACGGAGCACGGAAGCGAACTTCGCACACTGTGAAGGTGCCCCTGGGCAAGAGAGCACGCGCCTCCCGGGCAAACGGCGAGGAGGTCTCTCGCGCGAGAGCGCGATTCCTGCAGGACGTCGAGAGCACTGGTGCGGGTGGATCGGCGAGAGGGAGCAAGGAACCAAAATCACACGAACGAAGCAGGAGGAGGAGGAGGAGGAGGAGGAGGAGGAGAAGGAGGAGGAGGAGGAGGAGGAGGAGGAGGGGAGGAGAGGGGAGGAGGAGGAGGAGGAGGAGAGGAGGAGGAGGAGGCGTCCTTATTGCTGTCGTCGTCTGCTCCTACTTATTCAGGGTGGCGACAATCTGGCGCGGGAGCGGGCGCGAGACGCTCACCAGGCCGGCAGTGCCGCCCAGTCCAAATTCCTCCCCCTCCTCAGCCTACTTCTCTCTCCTCTTCTAAACATCCTCCTCCTATTTACACCCCTACTACTCATCCTCCTCCTCCTCCTCCTGCCTACTCCTCCTCCTCCCCTCCTCCTCCTCCTCCTCATATCTCATCTTCCTCCTCCCTTCTACTCCTCTCCTCCTCATGATCATCAGCATCCGCCTCATCATAATCGTATCGGCAATTCATAATCATCATCATCATCATCATCATCCATCATCATCATATCATCATCAATCATCCTCCTCCCCTCCTCTCCTCCTCCTCCTCGCTCCTCCTCCATCATCATCATCATCCTCATCATCATCGCAAGCAGCGAGCAGCAGCATCATCATCATCCTCATCATCATCATCACTCATCAGCATCATCTTCACATCATAATCATCATCATCATCATCATCGCAAATCATCACATCATCATCATCAGCATTATCATCATAACAGCAGCATCATCATCATCATCCTCACCATCATCATCCATCATCCTCCATCATCATCATCTCATCAGCAGCAGCAGCAGCAGCATCACATCATCAGCAATCTCGTCATCAGAATCAGCAGCATCAGCATCCCTAAGCATCAAGCATCATCAGCATCATAAATCACCAGAATCATCATCATTCAGCAGCAGCAGCATCAGCCATCAGCATCAATCATCAGCAGATGATCAGCATCAGCATCAGCATCGGCATCAGCATCAGCAGCAGGCAGCATCAAGCAGCATCATCATATCATCATCATCAGCCATCATCATCAGCATCATCAGCATCACATCATCATAATCATCATCGTCATCAGCATCAGCATCATCATCATCATCATCATCATCATCATCATCATCATCATCATCATCATCATCATCATCATCATCATCCCTGCTCCCTCCTCCTCCTCCCTCTCCTCCCTCGTTCTCCTACTTCTCCTCCCCCCTCCTCCCGCCCTTCCCCTCCCTCCCTCGTTCGCCTACTCTTTCTCCTCCCTCCCGCTCATCCCTCCATCCTAGTCCTCCTCCCCTCCTCCTTATTGTGTTTCTCCTCCCTGCCTCTCCACCCCAGGCACCACTGCAGGAAGGGTGGCCATTACAGTCAACCCGCAGGGTAAGGATGCGCGATAAGGATGCAAGGCCCTCGGAAGCCCATTCCGAAGTTTTCAAGCGGGGCGCGACCAAAGAAAGTGGCCAACGATGCACCGAGGAGGCAAGGATGCAATGGTACCCTTGGGAAGGCTGCCCGTCCTTACGATGCAGAATACAGGAACCATACAGGAACCAGCCACCGGTGAGGCTGTGCAATCCGCCAGTATCCTCCCTCACTCTCCCTCCCCCCTTCCCTCCGTTCCTCAACCCATCTCTCTTCTCCTGTCTCCCTCTCTCCCTCTCTTCTCCCTCCTCCATCCCATCCTCCCTCCCTCCCTCCATCCTTAAACTATCCCTCCTTCCTTCGCCGCCTCTTGTCTCCTTCCTACCACCCTCTTTCCTGCACTCCTCCCTCCCTCCCGCCCTTCTCCTTCTCCTGCCTCACTCCGTTCCTTCAATTCTCCCTCCTCCATCCTCCTGCCTCATCCGCGCCCTTCAACATCAGCCCCAGCACGACCCCTAGCTTTCGGGCGTGTGCCCACTGGGGGCTAGGCCCCTCCTCCACCTCATCCTCAACCTCTAGCTCCCCCCTTTTGCCTCCCTTGTTTCCACTCCTCGTCCTCCTCTTCCTCCTCGTCATCCTCCTCCGACTCCTGGGAGGAGGGGGACGAGAGAAAGGAGGAGGGAGGAACGAGGGAGGAAGGAGCGGGAGGCGAAGAGCGAGGAACGAGCCTGGGCATAAGGAGGGGTATGTACTGGGAGGAAGACGGAGCAGGATACGAGAGCCACGAGAGCCAAGGCAGAGAGGTACAACCAGACCGAGCGAGTGCGCAGAGCAACAGACAAGAGGGGCAAAGAGAAGGGCAAAGGTCGAGGGCGCGCAACCCGACGATTAGACGGAAGGACAGCCCGAGGCGCCACCTCAGGCTACCGCAGACGGAGCCAGAAGCAGGCGTCGTCTGTGGGGAAGAGGGGGCGGGGCTCACCCCGCCACTCGCCCGAAAGGGGATCTTTACCCGCCTCTTGGCGCTTCAAATACGTGGCGTCTTTGCTGGATGCAAAACCCTCACACTGGCCCCAAAGGCGGGAACGAGGGGCCGACGGCTGGGCCCTGGCACCGCAGCGGTGGCAGAATGCAAGGGTCTCGCCAGCAAGACTAATATGGTGCCCTCTAGCACTACTGGGCCCTACAGGGCCCTGAGCGGGGAGAGGGGCCTCAGGGCGGGTGGCATCACGCGCAACCCAGGAAGGCGCACCAGGACCTCCAGAGGTCCGAGGGCGCTTGCAGGGCGGAGGCCCCACAAGCCCGCGAGAGCCCACAGGCCCGACTCCGCCAGACACAGAGGGCGAAGCCGCCGTCCGAGGCGCCTTCGGACGCGGGCCCTCCAGGGGCCCACCCGCCCTGCGGTCTCTCACCGTCCTGGCAGGAGCGGGGGGGGGTGGCGGAGGGGGGGGCTCCTGCGGTCCAACCCGAAGACCCGAATTGGACCCGAATTTCGGGTTGGGGGGGGTACGGATCCCATGTGTTTTTTCAATGTTCCCCGACCCCCCCCCCACTGGAAATCGAGGATAAATTTGGGCCTTCGGGTTGGGTTGGGGTGGTTTGGTGGGTGGTGACGAACGCGGCTCACAGCGCAAGTGGAACTCCCAGGCAGTTGGAGTCCCGAAACGGAGCGGTGACAGACCGTGCGGTGACCTCGAAATCACCCAAGATCTCACCGCACGGTCCGTCAGCGCACGGTTCTGGGACCTCGGAGGCCCCAGTCGCCCGAGACACCCTCAGAGAACGACCCAAGTCCCAAAACCGTGCTGCGACCCCGAATTGGGGAAACCAAAATGCACCGATACCGCTACCTCCAGGACCTCTCCCGGGGTGCGTTCTGACCAGGATTTCGAGGCGAATCCAGCGGTGGCGACGAGGGCCTGCCAGGATGCCCGAAGAGGGGGAAACGAGGGAAGGGTCGAGGTATGGGTACCTTCTCCTCCCCTGGCGAATCCCCACCGACTCACCGCACGGTGTGGTCACCACCCTGGTTGGGGGCCCCCGAAGGAAGGGCCCCGCTGCCTCCTGCGCCGCCGAGCGGACGAGGAAAGCCGCGGCGCACTCGCGGAGAGCGGAAACGGAGCGGAGTGGAGCGCGGAGGACGCCCCCCCGGAGGAGACGGGCCGTCGCCGGCGTGCGCGGGGGGCCGTGGCCCCGGATTCAGAAGATCAGAGGCGACGATAGTAGGAAGCCCGAAATGGGTAGGGAAAGAATGGGCACTATGCCCAACAACAAATGTTGCCCCAAGCCAACAGCGGCCGCTGTTGGGCAGGCGGCCTTCTGTCTCGAATGGACACAGGCCGCGGCGGCGTGGACAGCGAATCCTGTTCAACATGAGCAGGAATTGTTGTTGGGCATTGTACCCATTCTTTCAGTACCCATTTCGGGCGTCCAGAGACGATAGCAGGAAGCTGGGCGAGGGCTGGCAAATCCGTGGCTGCTAAAGCGGTCCTCCCGGAAGAACAAAACAGAGTCCCAGAATAAAGCTCAGCGCACTGAATGGTGCACAGGCGGCTTCCCGGACAAAAAAAACAGTTTCCCGGAGCTTGGTTTTAGCAAAAAACGGGTGTGCCAGCCTTCGCCCCGCTTCTGAGATAGGGGCGAATAGCCCAGGGGAGAGCAATACATGCAAATAGGTGCGCCGATGATCTATGTCTTCGAACAGGCTCCAGGGCGACTACGTGTAATGCCCGCCCCTGGGCTATTCGCCCCTATCGTCGCCGCCGAGACGAAGCCGAAGAGATGGTCATTCCCGGCGTGCTTCTTGAGATTCCGCTCGCTACTCCAGAAAGCGAGTGCTGGGAGCTGCCTTCGGAAAAGCTGGGCGGCTCCGATCTGATTCGTGTGAGCTCCTCCGCTTCGCCCACAAGGATGGCCGGGTCTTTTCCCGAGTAGCGATAGCGTCATCGGGTGTTCGTGCCGGCAGACATCGTCGGTCCTCGAGGAAGCCGCTCTTGGCGTCGTGAGGCCGATCTGGAAGTTGCTCTGTGCAGACTGCACAAACATGGGCACCCTTGCAGCACGCGCTGCCCCTATCACAGTGGATCCAGGAGGAATCGTCTTTGTCAACTCGGCGTCCACCAAGACCGCATCTCAAAAGTTCCAAATGTGCTGTGTTCGGGCGGCACTGGCCTATCTTGTGCGTTCTCGCTTGCCCTCTCGGGGACTTGTGATAGCTGGACAGCTTCCGCATTCATGTTTCAGTTTCGCACGTCTGCTCGCCTGAGGCGCTGCAACTCTCTGGTTCGATTCCAAACTAAATGCCCACGCGAAAACGCTGCAATACGCGTTGATACTCTCTTACGACGTTCAGCTGCACACTCTTGCTTGACATACAGGAACCCACCATCATTCCTGTCGCAGGGAGCTTCAGGTGGTATGAGTTCCCAAAGGCCGAGGGAGCGCGATACACCGTCGCTTGGCTGCAAAAAGAATCCCCCGCCCCTCTGGGAAACGGGGGGGGGGGGGGGGAATTTACACCCCCCCTCCCTGAGACAAGCGGGGGGAGCCTCCCCTCCCCAGAAACGAACGGGCGGCTGGGGGGGCAGAACTTCCCCCCTTGCTTGTTCGAACCAGAGAGACGGGGCTGGCACGGTCCCTCCCGAAAAGGGGGTGTGGGAGAAGGGCGGGGGCTGCTTCCGACGACGACGACGACGACAAACGACAAACGACAAACGACGACGACGACGACGACGACGACGACGACGACGACGACGACAACGACGACGACGACAAACGACAAACGACGACGACGACGACGACGACGACGACGAACGACGACGACGACCGACGACGACGACGAAGACGAAGACCGACGACGACGACGACGACGACGATGACGCTGACGCCGCCGCCACCGACGACGCCGCCGCCGACGCCGACGCCGACGCCGACAACGACAACGACGCCGACGACGGCGACGGCGACGGCGAGCGGGGCGTCCAGTCGGGCGGGCGGGCGGAACACGAATCGTAAACTGCACTTTGGGATAGGACCGAATAATGTATATCACACGGACGAGGCGGGTCGGGCGTGCGTGACATTACATGCATCACGACGACGACGACGACGACGACGACGACGACGACGAGGGCTCGATCCAGCTCTCACAGGGTCCAGTTACTTGGGCTGGGTATAGGTCGAATGGAATTCCAGAGGACTGGTTTCACGGTCCTGCTCTAGTACGGCCCTACTGGGACTGGATCCACCTCTGATGGAAACCTACACGAAGGCTCGTCGCCGTCGTCGTCGTCGCCGGCGTCGTCATCGCCCATGGCGGCCCCACCCCCCCGCTCCGAACCCCCGGAGGGGGTGGACTTCTGTCCCCCCCCACACAGGACCTTCCCCGCCCGGTTTGGACTGGGAGGCAATTATACACCCCCGCCTTGCCAGCAGCGGTAGAAAGCGCTCTCTCCAAGAGCCTCAAAAACGAAAACCCTCACCAATCAGGACGTTTAAAAACATCAGCCGTGCAGGACAGAGTGTCGTAACCAATGATCTGCAAGATGAAATCCACGTTCTCTTCCAAGCGAACCAAAACATCGACAAACGCCTAGGTGCAATGGCTTATTGCGACCAGCACCGGGAAAGAAGATGCTACATGATTTCTGATTGCATCTGTATAAACCATCGCCTTCCGCACAGCCTCCCTTCGATCTCGACGCCGCCGATTCTTCGATCTAGACAGTTTCTCAATCTTCCGCGACACACAAGGTTGCCAAAACAAATCAGCAGCACCAGGCGGGACCGTTCCCGGAAGAACTGTAGCATCTGTCATGTTGGGATTGTATGATTGGACTACCCCTCTTGAGCCATGTCTTGAGTGACGTACGTAGGAGGCGGGGGAGGAGGTAGGAGGAGGAGGAGGAAGAGGAGGTGGAGGATGATCAGGAGGATAAGCAGAAGGAAATGGAGGAGGAGGAGGAGGAGGAGGAGGAGGGAAGGAGAAGGAGGAGGACGAACAACAGCAGCAGGAGCTGGAGTGGAGGAAGCAGGAGGAGCAGGACAAGAGGAAGTCGCGCCATTGCAGGCGGGCTACTCCCTGGCCGTCTTCGGGGGAGAGAGGAGACTAGCATTCCTGCAAAGCCAGGCGCCCTCGCGCCACGTGAGACATCGTACCCTTCTCACCCATCCCTTTCCGCTTCGCTGTTTTTTCCCCCAACCGTCCTGCGGTGTTAGGACCTCGTTTTGAAGAGACAGTCCCCGCGTTCACCCTCATCCTCCCGCTGCCCCCTCCCGCCTCCTCTCATCATCGTCATCACCCATTTCAGCACACCCCTCACACGCTTCGTGGCCCCACAGGCTGCCCCACCGAAGGCCCAAGCGTCAGCGTTCGCATGCGCCCACCGCACCCAGTTTGGCACATCCCTCACACGCTTCGTGGCCCCACAGGGAGGCCGACCGAAGGCCCAAATGCCAGCGTTCGCATGCGCCCACCGCACCCATGTTGGTACACCCCTCACACGCTTCGTGGCCCCGTAGGGAGCCCCATCGAAGGCCCAAATGCCAGCGTTCGCATGCGCCCACCGCACCCGTGTTGGTACACCCCTCACACGCTTCGTGGCCCTGTAGGAAGCCCCACCGAAGGCCCAAATGCCAGCGTTCGCATGCGCCCACCGCACCCATTTTGGCACACCCTTCACACGCTTCGTGACCCCACAGGCTGCCCCACCGAAGGCCCAAATGCTACCGTTCGCATGCGCCCACCGCACCCAGTTTGGCACATCCCTTACACGCTTCGTGGCACCACAGGGAGTCCGACCGAAGGCCCAAATGCCAGCGTTCGCATGCGCCCACCGCACCCATGTTGGTACACCCCTCACACGCTTCGTGGCCCCACAGGGGGCCCCACCGAAGGCCCAAATGCCAGCGTTCGCATGCGCCCACCGCACCCACTTTGGCACACCCTTCACACGTTTCGTGGCCCCACAGGGAGCCCCACCGAAGGCCCAAATGCCAGCGCTCGCATGCGCCCAACGCACCCATGTTGGTACACCCCTCACACGCTTCGTGGCCCCGTAGGGAGCACCACCGAAGGCCCAAATGCCAGCGTTCGCACGTGCCCGCCGCACCCATTTTGGCACGCCCCTCACACTGGCCCCACAGGGAGCCCCACCGAAGGCCCAAATGCCAGCGTTCGCATGCGCCCACCGCGCCCATTCTGGCACACTCCTCACACGCTTCGCGGCCTCATAGGGGGCACCACCGAATTTGCGGCGCATACAACGGCTGTACCCACCACTGCATGTGGTTGTGCTCTTCGCCAGGCTAACTCTGCTCGTCCACCGTCGCGTGTCACAGCGGAACTGGAACTCCGAAAAGGATCCCAGATCATATTATGCGCAGTCGGGAAAGAAGGCAGCTGCGTGAGGTGGAGAATGAGCAGGAGGAGGGGGAAGAGGACGACGACGAGAACGACCAGCAGCAGCAAGCGCTGGAGCGGAGAGAGCGGGAAGAGAAGGAGGACAGGGGAAGACGGAGGAGGGAACATGAGGGCAACGATAAAAAAGGACTCGGGTCCAGAAGAGTGGCCCGCGCTGGGGCGAGAGCGCCACTCTGAACGGCTGGAGCAAAGCGCCGATCCGAACATGAGGCCCACTGTGCAGCGGGAGCACCATGTTGAGACACTGAAAACAATCGGACTACAAAGAACGGTACAGAACACAAGGGAAGCAATGCTTGAAATATGGCATGGAAACCATTCGCGGAGAGGGCCGGCCATCTTCCAGACAGGGTCTTGGGGAGACAGGAGAGTAGTATTCAGAATGTGGAACTGTGGAGGCATGAAGAGGCGGAGGCGGAGAGGAAGGGAGCGCGGGGGGGAGAGGGCTGGAGCGGCGCAGTGAATGGGCCGCCCGCGTGCGCACGAGCGCTCTCAAGGGCGGTCGGGCGCGGAGAGGGCAGGGGTCCTCGTCGATCATCGAGATGACCTTCTCGAATCCAATCTTCTTGCCCTGCAGCGCGAACCTGCCCGCTGGTCGATGAACCGACCCGCAGATCCATCAGCGCGGGTCCGACGCGTAGAAGAAGAAGGACAAGTCACGTGGACCCGAGCTTCCATGCACGCGGGGCAGGAGAAAGCCAAACCCACGAATCTTAGCCTCCAACGTGCAATATCGTCAAGCGAGTACGGCACCGAAAAATCGGGACTGGCCCACTCGTTCCTCACATTCCTTCTCCTCCTCCTCCTCCTCCTCCTCCTCCTCCTCCTCCTCCACATCATCATCATCATCATCATCATCATCATCATCATCATCATCATCATCATCATCATCATCATCATCATCATCATCATCATCATCATCATCATCATCATCATCATCATCATCATCAGACATCATCAGACATCATCATCATCATCATCATCATCATCATCATCATCATCATCATCATCATCATCAGCATCAGCATCAGCATCAGCATCATCATCATCATCAGGTCCCGAGGACCCCTGCTCGAGGTCCGTCCTGGCCGATCGAGCTCTGACGACCCCGGAGGCCCGAATCGAGGAGGAATGTCCCGCGCGTCTTTGGTCGGCATGGCAATCCAAGAGGGAGATCAATACTAGTGGTCGATCCCTGCGCTACGGAAAAAACGTGGAAAAGGATTCAAAGAGAAAGCACTGCTTCATATTGAACGGTTCTTTACGGTCCAAAACATGAACACATTCATTCGCTTCGAACCCCTCTTGCTCCATATTCGAGGCCCGAATCGAGGAGGAATGTCCCACGCGTCTTTGGTCGGTCCCCCCCCCGACGGGTCTGCGCTGGATTGGATCACGAGATCGGATCGGATCGAGAGCGGATTGGATCGCCATCGAAGCGTCCCGGATCGGATATGGTATCGAATCGCCGCGCCCCGCTTCCGGCTGACCCTGGTCGATGCTGATGAACAGAGCCGTTTGGGTGACCCAAAGGGGGGTGACCCAGAAGGGGATCCAGCTGAAAGGGGGTGGTGCAATAGATTTGGGGCAATTGTATCGCAAATGCACTGCGCCGGAGAATTGTATAGCATTGTATTGCAAATAATGCGTTGCACGCGAAAATCCAACAATACATTTGCGCCCCGGCATGTATTGCACGCCCCGAACGTATTGCAACCCCACAAATCTACACCAAATCTATTGCACCACCCCCTTGTCGCTGGAACCCCTTTTGGGTCAACCCGGGAATCGCGGCCCCAGCCGGCGAATCGAATCGCATCGAGGGTCGGGCCGACCCTCCTGGACGCCCCCCCTCAGCTACACGCAAGAGAGCGACCGCGATCGGGCAAGGGTGACCCGTGGCGCGCAGCTCTTCCGGGGGGGCAGGGTGGCCCTTAACCTCAGGTCGGGCGTGTCCACCTACAGGCGGATTTCGAACGAACAATAATCAGTAGTCAAAAAATGCTTAAAAAAAACATCAAAAAAATCGTCCCTAGACTATTTGTGGAATATCTTTGAACAGTCCCCCCTTTACAGGGACATGCCCGATTTAACCTTAACCCACACGTGCAGGCCGCCACTTGCCGTCGCTCGGACGTCCATTTCCCCTGCATGTGTCGGTTTCGTGCGTGTTTTTTTTTGCTCGATGGCCCAGGATGCTCCTCGATGGTTCCCGCCGAGAAAAAGTACACACGCCCGAGCGATGCCGAGGCCCCCAGCGCGCTGCGGCCACAGCTTTGGGGGATCCCCGGCGGGCCCGCGCCCACATGAACGAAAGGTCACTCGAGCTCCGGGGCGTGCCTCGGCTCTCCGGCGGCCCCTCGGGGCAGGCCCGGAGCGCTCTCCGCGGGGCGCGGCTGCTGGAGCAGCACCCCGCGGCAGGAGGATCGGGTGTTGCTAGAAGTGCCCCTGGGCCAAGGTGCCCCCAGCTTTTTTCGCTCCATTTCGGGGCCCCAGGGGCCCTCTGGGCCTCGTGAGGCGTGCCCTGGAGGCCGTCGTGGCCACACCGAGAGTCCTGGGGGCACCCTGGGCCAGGGGCACTTCTAGCAACGCCCGAGAGGAGCTCCAGGAAGCGGCCACGAGCGCAGGCCGACGGCAGCTTCGGCGAAGCATCCCTCTTGCGCGGAGCCGCCCCCCTGCCCCCGTTGGATAGCATGTCGCGCCGGAGTGTGGTGGGCCATCATTGGCGGCGCGACGCGCTGGGCAAAAGTTGCGTACCGCACAGTCAAGCTACTACCGCAAGGAACCCTAAATCAGCGACGAAGACCCTTTCTGACCCCCAGCGCGCCTGGGCTCACGAGGGAGGAACGGCACTGCAGAAGCCCAAGGAACATCGAGCCGCTTCCGAACCCGAACTGTTCCGTTCTTTGGCGCCTTCTTGCGCGCGCGTTGGGGCAGTGCTCCCTCAAAAGTTGCGCGCGTGTCGCTAGCAGTCGATTTGACGAAGAAGAGCCCCGCAGGGGACGAAGCATCCGCCCGATGCTGAAAACAGTGCATCGACGTGCTTGGATCGCTCGGCTTGCTTGTCCTCATTTGATCCCGACACTGCACGCACGGCCGACCCCCCGCCCCGCTTGATGAAGTCGAGCATCTGGTGGCCCTCGGCCCCGCGCGCGCGCGCGCTCGCGCCGCGAGGGGGAGCGCCGCCGACGCCGCCAGACGGCGACGACGGCTACGACGCCGCCGCCCACGCCGCCGACGAAGACGAGGGCGGCGGCGGCGGCAACGGCGGTGACCTCGCCGACGACGACGACGACGACGACGACGACGACGACGACGACGACGACGATGACCACCACCACCACCACGACCACGGCTCGATTGCCAGAGGTGGTCCTGGCCCAAGGCGTCAGCTTCTCGCACCCTCTTGGAGGCACCGGGGCCGTCAGGGGCCTCGCGAAGAGTGCTCCTGGAGGCCACCTGGGCTTCCCGGGACATCCTAGGGACGCCGTGGGCCAGGGACACCCTGGGCAACTCCCGAAGGGCGACGACTCGAAGGTCTCGGGGGAGCCCTGGGGCGACTTCTCCTCACCCAAGGCCTGCCTCTCGGCCCTTCGACAGCCAACGGCGAAGACGGCGACGTCGGCGACGTCCACGACGACGACGGCCAGAAACTGCGGAGGAGCTGTCCACGGACCCGCCCGAGGGTCCGCCCTGGCAAGCGCTCCGAGCTGCGCCCAGTCGTGGCGACGAGGACCTCCAGAAACGCCCAAAAGCCTTGCGGAATGACGACGTCAATTGACGACGACGACGACGACGATGACGACGATGACCACAACAAAGTCCGCTCAGTCAGAATCGATCACCGGACCCCTCTTGGGTCCATGCTGGGCAGTTCTCAAGCCTGGAAAGGGTTTTAATTGCCCCGTAGCCCAAACGAGTCTCCAAAGGGCAGCGGGGATCCGAACGTGTCAGATCTATAGGAACGTCTGGGAAACGACTTGGGAAACGACTTGGTAAACTAGGCTGCGCAACACCACTCAGTGAATGCTGCGGTATTGCCCCGTGTTGCCCAGTGTTGGCGTTTCGACATTGGCGGACGGGGGGAGGGGGGGGTCTGGCTCCGGACCTCTGCTTAATGCGACTGTTTGCAACAGTACGTCCTATCGGGGAGACTCCACATGCTTGAAACTGGCGCCAAAAACAGCCAAGATCTACTCCAGGGGGGAGGGAGGGTGCGAGGGCCCGCGCCGATCGGCAAAACAATGAACCAGAGGCAGCAGCGTGGAAGGGGGATTCCCCGCTGCAATGTCCCGGCGGAGAACCGCGCCCTCGTCCTCCTCTTCCTCGCCCTCCTCCTCATCCCCCTCATTCTCCTCATCGGCCTCCCCCTCCTCCTCCGCAACCTCCTGGCCCTCCGTAGTCCTCTCGAGCCATCGGGTCCCCTCCTCCATCCATCGGCGCCTGCTCAAACAACCCCATGGAACACGACCGCCGCCGCATCCCCCTCCTCATCGTCGTCCTCCTCCTCCTGGCCATCCTGCCCATCCTCCTCTCCCCGCTCTCTCTCGTCCTCCACTTCCTCTCCCTCCTCCTCCTCCTCCTCCTCCTCCTCCTTCCCTCCTCCTCCTCCTCCTCCTCTCTCTTCCTCCGCATCATCCTCAATCATCATCATCATCACCATCATCATCCACATCATCATCATCATCATCATCATCATCATCATCATCATCATCATCATCATCATCATCATCATCATCATCATCCTCATCATCATCAGCATCATCAATCATCATCACCACCACCACCACCACCACCATCATCATCATCATCATCATCATCATCATCGTCGTCATCATCATCATCATCATCATCATCATCAGCATCATCATCATCCTCATCCTCATCCTCATCCTCATCCTCATCCGCCCCTTCCCCTTCCACGTTATCCTCCCTCCTTCCTCCCTCCTCCTCTCCCTGCCTCCTCCCTCCTTCCCTCCTCCCTCCCTCCTTCCTCCCTTCTCTCCTCCCCCTCCTCCATCCCACCCTCCTCCTCAGATCCTCTGCAGGAGGACCGCAGGTGAGCGGACACCGAAAAGAGAATTTGCACACGAGGGCACGGTGACCCACGATGTGTGTGGAACCGAGGTGAAATGTGTCGCCTGGCTGCGGTTACGGGTGCGCGCACGCGCTGGTTTAAATGTGTTGCCCGGTTGCGGTTGCGGTTGCGCGGGCGGGTTGAAACGTACCGCCCGGTTGCAGTTGCGGTTGCGCGTGCGGGTTGAAATGTGTCGTCTGGTTGCGGTTGCGGTGGCGCGGGCGGGTTGACATGTGTCGTCTGGTTACGGTTGCGGCTGCGGTTGCGAAGGCAGGCTGAAATGTGTCGCCCGGTTGCAGTTGCGGCTGCGCGGCTGGGTTGACATGTGTCGCCTGGTTGCGGTTGCGGTTGCGATTGCGCGCGCGGGCGGATTGAAATGTGTCGCCTGGTTGCGGTCGCGGTTGCGATTGCGCGGGCGGGTTGAAATGTGTCGCCCGGTTACGGTTGCGGTTGCGGTGCGCGGGCAGGGATGTGTGTCGCCCGGTTGCGGTTGCGGTTGCGCGCACGGGCGGGATAAAATGTGTCGCGAAGTTGCGGTTGCGGTTGCGGTTACGCGGGCGGGATGAAATGTGTCGCCAAGTTGCGGTTGCGGTTGCGGTTGCGGTTGCGCGGGAGGGTTGAAATGTGTCGCCCGGTAGCGGTTTCGGTTGCGCGGGCGGGTTGAAATGTTAGGAGCCAGAAAAGAACACACAAAGGAATTTCACACAAAGGGTTTTGGCACCACCACCGGTGCAACGCATGTGCACACATGCCACTGGATCCCCAGCGACCCGAACCAAGGTTGATGCACGACCGTGCTCTATGATGCAGTAGACATGCATGGGGTGGCAAGGCTGACAGCGGCGACGAGATCCCAAGATCCGCCACTGACAAACATTCCATGGTGGTTTGGCACAGCCAAACCGCGGTGCAACGTCAGTTTGTTCATCCGTTGACAGCAGCACGCGTCGCGGCAGCAGAACGCAGTAGCGCGCGCGGGCATGCAGGGCCAGCGATGTGGCTGGCCAGCTGCCAGCGCGACTTCGGCGGAAAAAAACGAAAATCCACGTAGGATCGTTTTGGGCGTGCTATCCGGCGCAGCTGCATCGCACTGCCAGGCGCCAGGGCATTGTGATTGTAGCGCCAGGACCCGCGCGCTCCTCGAGGCGGGAAAGCAAGCTCTACACAACGGAATCGCGCGTGCTCTTGTGGGGGCGGCGAAAAAAAAACGTACACAAAGGAAATTCCTTTGTGCGCCCCCCGCGTTGGCAGTGTAACCAGACCGCACACAAAGGAATTACACGAGACTTCGTGGCACACAGAGGAATTACAGCAACGCCCTTTGGGTTGCCCTCTTCGCGCGCGGTGATAGCTCCGAGCTGGGAAGGAAGGGGGGGCGGGACAAGGCAAAGCAGGGGAAGAGGAATAAGACGAGGAGGGCGAGAAAGAAGCGAAGGAAGCAACGGAAGGAAGCCAGGATGCGCGCAAGCGAAGCTAACACTGCGCGCCGAGACAATTGTTCGTTCGTTCGGTTGGCCGTGCGGCAGATGAATAGAAAAATAATTGTTGGGTGCCTATCGAAGGGACTTCTTGCGCGCGACGATTTGTTCTGGCCCACGGGCAGAGGACTGCCAGTTGCTGGTGAGCGGCCTTTCCACCCGTCACGCGTTCTGAACACATGCGACCAGCTAAACGCACTTGCCACGCAAACCGCCAGCTCCAAACACCGACGCCACCCCGATCCCCGCATCCGTGCCAGGCATCCTCTCAACGACGCCCCCTTCCAGCGTAAAACCAATAGAACCCTTTGTGTCTATGTGTTTTTCCTGTTCTGAAATGTGTCGCCAGGTTGCGGTTGCGATTGACCACGCGGGCGGGTTGTCGTCCAATTGCGGTTGCGGTTGCGGTTGCGCGGGCGGGTTGAATGTGTCGTCCAGTTGCGGTTGCGGTTGCGCGGGCGGGTTGAAATGTGTCGCCAGGTTGCGGTTGCGGTTTCGCGGGCGGGTTGAAATGTGTCGCCCGGTTGCGGTTGCGGTTGAGCGCGCGGGCGGGTTGAGATGTGTCGCCCAGTTGCGGTTGCGGATGCGGTTGCGCGGGCGGGTTGAAATGTGTCGCCTGGTTGCGGTTGCGGTTGCGCGGGCGGTTTGAAATATGTCGCCCGGTTGCGGTTGCGGTTGCGGTTGCGCGGGCGGGTTGAAACGTCTCCCGATTGCAGTTGCGGTTGAGGTGCGCGGGCGGGTTGAAATGTGTCGCCCGGTTGCGGTCGCGGTTGCGGTTGCGCGGGCGGGTTGAAATGTATCGCCCGGTTGCGGTTACGGGTGCGCGCACGCGCGGACTGAAATGTGTCGCCACATTGCGGTTGCAGTTGAGCGCGCGGGCGGGTTGAAATGTGTCGCCCGGTTGCGGTTGCAGTTGCGGTTGCGCGGGCGGCTTGAAATGTGTCGCCCGGTTGCGGTTGCGGTTGCGCGTGCGGGTTGAAATGTGTCGCCAGGTTGCGGTTGCGGTTGAGCGCGCGGGCGGGTTGAAATGTGTCGCCAAGTTGCGGTTGCGGTTGCGCGCGCGAAGGGGTTGAAATGTGTCGCTCAGATGCGGCTGCGTGTTCCCAGTCGATTTGAAATGTGTTGTCAGAAAGGCTCTCCGGACGTGCAGTCAGTCAGTCACTCAGTCAGTCACGCCGGCGGGCACGGAATTTCACCCGGCTCCGCCAGGAGTAAGAAAACGACCCCTTGCGCAGTGTCGCGCAGTGATTCGCGGCTGTGTTTCGCGGCTGCGTTGCTCTAGCGAGCTGTGAGACATAATGTCCAAGCAACTCCTGTGGACCGGACGCGTAAGGACTGCGGCAGTGGCGAGGGCGGATCGAGTCGGACGAAAAGGGGAGAGGCGCTCAAAGGGGGTTGGCGAAGCAGCTCTCGCAGCTGGTGTCCGTTGGGCGTCGCTTATTTGGGGGGGGCGATAAAGGGGGGGGGGGGTGCACTTTTCGGACCCCGAAGGCCCCCTGTAGTGGCCCTAGAGGGGCCCTAAAGGGCCCCTTTCTGCACCCCTCGCTGCCCCATTTGTCGCCCCCCCGTTGCGCGATGCCCAGGCTCGACGGCGGCTCCTGGCGCTGGAAGCCGCCGACCGGGCATCTCGAGGCACGCGCCTGGCTGCCGAGAACAGCCAGCTGCGCGCCGCAGGCTTCGCACGCCCCCCATCTTCCCAACTTGAGGGGGCGGCCTCCGAGCCCTTCAGCCGGCCCGTATCCGCAGCATGCGCGATAAGGGTGCAAGGGCCTTGGACGCCCATGTCGAAGCTTCTCGAGCGGGGCGCGGCCAACGGAAGTGGCGGAGGATGGACCGAGGAGGCAAGGATTTGGCGGCGCGCACCAAGGGGTGGGGGGAGGGGGGATGGGCTTCTAGAAGCAGGCCTGATTCTGAAAAAGTCCCGGCCCGCCCTTCTAAGAAGCAGGGTGCTTCTAAGAACCATCCCCCCTCCCCCCACCCCCCTCTGCGCGTGGCTGAAGAATGCAAAGGCACCCTTGGGAATATTGCCCCCCCTTACCGTGCGGGCCGACTGCACCGCCGCCAACCATCGGTTCCTCCGCGTGGAGGGGAGGCTGGGCGTAGGGCTCGGATCTCGCCCCCGAATCGTGGATCGGCGAGGGTGGGGCCCGGATCTCGCCACCGAGAGACCATCCCTCCCTCCCTCCCTCCCTCCCTCCCTCCCTCCCTCGCTCCCCACCCTCCCTCCTCCCTCCCCCCTCCTCCCTCCTCCCTCCTCCCTCCTCCCTCCTCCCTCCTCCCTCCCCTCTCTGAGCACCGTCTCACCGACCCCCCATCCCCGACTCACCCTCCTGGGTGGGGATCTAGGTCGCCTCCTTCGGGCTTAGGGGTAACATCCCCAACTGGGGTGGTGAGGTGGCGGGGGGTGCGGTGGATAGGGACGAGGAGGGGGAGAGGGGTCGGCTAAACGATAATTACCTGAGTCCCTCCCCCACCTCCCCTTTCTCGAGGGGCAACGGTAGGGGGGACTGGCACAGGAGGGGAAACATTGACCTGGAATCGGCGATACGTCGCCGATGGCTCGGCGATGGGCACCCCACAGCGAATCTGCACGCTCCTGGGCGGGGTGGGGCCGCGTATCGGGCCCCTGTCGGCGATCAATGGGCGATCGGGGGTCGATGCACACACACACCCCACGCCTATGCCCTGCACGGTTTCCCCCGGGGCCGTAGGCGACCCGAGGAGGAGGACGAGGAGGAGGAGGAGGAGGAGGAGGAGGAGGAGGAGGAGGAGGAGAGGCGGGAGGCGGGGGAGGAGGAGGAGAGGGAGGAGAGGAGAGGGAAGGAGGAGGAGGAGGAGGATAGGAGGAGAGGAGAGGATAAGGAGGAGGAGGAGGAGGTAGGAGGAGGAGGGGGAAGGGGGAGGGAGGAGGAAGGAGGAGGAGGGGAGGAGGAGAGTAGGAGGAGGAGGAGGAGGAGAAGGAGGGGGGTGAGGAGGAGGGGGAAGGGGGAACGGGGGAGATTGGAGGAGGAGGAAGGTAGGAGGAGAGAGAGGAGGAGGAGGAGGAGAGATGAGGAGGGGAAGGGGGAGGTGGGAGAATGAGGGAGAGGAGGAGAGGAAGGAGGAAAAAAAAAAGAGGAGGACGGGTCGCCGAAGCCCTTCGGAAAACCCTCACGAAGCCACACCCCCCCAAGTCTTGCCCCCTTGGCCTACAGACAGCCACCCCCGACCCGAGCGCGGGCGGCGGCGGCGGCGGCGGGCGCGGGCCTGCTCCGCGCCGGCAGCCTGCGAGGCCCTCTGCAGGAGCGCCAGCGCCCGGGAGCGCACCTCGGCACGGCGGGGGCGGCTTCGCCGCGGGCGGCTCCCCGCCGCGGCGGGGGCAGCCGCCAGGCGGCGCCAGGACGAGGGCGAGTTCGGACGAGGACGGGTCGAGAAGCCTCTGAGGTGCAGCGGCTCTGGAGGACTGAAGGGGCCCTGGGACACGCAGATGAATACACACAAATAAAAGGATTACCAATATTCCCCCATATTTTCTAGGTTTTTGTCTTCCCCCCCATTTCCCATATTTTCCCATATTTCTGGGGAATCGACGATTAATTGTGTCTGTGTGTTTCGTTCCCTCCTGAAGGACGCATCGGGCGCCGCGGCCTTCTGAAGGGCAAGAGCTGCATCCACGTCCACTGCGCCTGGGAGTCTCGGGGGGCCCCTTCCCCGGAAAGCAGAGGCGCGGTGGAGACGGAAGAAAGTCTGGCCCCTGGAGGCTAGATCTTTCTCCATATCCGCTGCGCCTTGGCCATGTGGCGCCTCTTCCCAGAGAGTCCAATACGCAGTGGGTGTGGATACAAGTCTTGCCCGCACTTCTCAGAGCGTTCTTGAAGTCTCTGAGAAGGTTCCAGAACGCCTTGTCCCAGACTCGCCCAAACTGAAGTCGCCAGGAGGCTGCCGTCAGGACGGTTGCCGTCAGGACGGCTGCAGGATCAGCCAGCATCGAGTCTCGAGTCGGAGTCGACAAATCGGATATTGGATCGGAGTGAGCGTCGGATCGGGCCGCATCAGCACGGACACAGAATCGAATCGGCAGGATGCAGCACAGTGCCATGCAAGCATCGGGCCGCATCGGATCCCGGGAAAACCCGGCACGAATCGCATCGGGCCGGCCACAATCGGTCGAATTGGATCGATCGGGTCGAAGTGGACCTTCTGGCTCTCGACAGGACGGCTGCCGCCAGAGCGGCAGACGGTTATCGTTATCAGACGTTCCTACGGTTGTGCTGTTCCCATCCTACTCAAGGACCACATCCCAGAAATAAATTCGAGCACCCAAAAAAGTGTCAAAAGAGTGTCGAAGCAGTGTCGAAGCAGTGTCGGGCAAGTGTTTCCTAGGGCCCGAGACGTGAAAACCCTTGAATTTCGGAACTTTTTCTGACGCTCGAACTTCTTTCTGGTAATCAAGGCTAAAGTAGGTTGGAGCATCATAACCCAACGGCATGTCCGTGTCTTGTCGACCCCCGCGTCGGTTTCTGACGCCGCGGGGATCGTTCGTTCAACGTCAGAGCTTTCAACATCGACCGATTCCGGATCGACGGCGGCGCTCAACCGTTGAACGCCCAGCCCGCGGCGAGGTCGCCGACGGTCCACGCGACGCGAACCTACTCCGAGCTTTCTAATAAGCGTCGGGGGGGCGTCGCCCCCGCCGAGAGCCCCACATTTGACCCCCGTCGCGGGCAGCCACCGCGCGCCGAAGGCGCTCCGGCCCCCGTCGCGGCGCGACGACGAGGCGAGGCTGACCCCCGTTGGGGGGAGGGGGGACCCCCCCACACGCTGACTAAGAAACCCCGCGTACCGTGGGCCGCAGACCTCTCGGCGTGGAGAAACCACAGCGGGAGGAGCTCGACTGCCCTCGGCTGGCCCGGGGCCGTCCGTGGGCCCCCGGGGCCTCCAGCACCGGCAGAGAAGAACGCCTCGGGATCCCGGGTCGCTCTCGGAGAGGGGGGGGGGTCGATGCCCCCAGGGATCGACCGAGTGCAGGAGCCACGCGGCGTCGGAGAGCCGTGCCGTGCGCAGGAGGCGTCTCTGCACCCACCGCCACGACCGCCGCGATCGTGCCCGGACGGGGCCGGCCCCCCGCACGCTCATGGCGCGTTCGCCCTCCTGGCCCGAGCGCCAGGGAGGTCTGGGCACAGTCCTGCAGTCGGACTCGATTGGACAGGACACGCGAGAGGGCACAGGACCCCTCCGAGGGCCACAAACGGCCACAGGAATGTGGGAAGCATGGGCCGCGAGACACAGGACACACAAGGGTGCCCTTGCTTTGGCAGGGTCTCACTAATCTGGGCCGACGGCAGGTCCTCGGGCCCCTGGGTGGCCGTCGCAGGTTGTGGTGCTCGCGGGCGGCGCGCGCAGGGGGGGGGGGGTGCTGGAGGGACGGCCTCCCGGGAGGTCGTGGGGAGGGCCGCCGCTGGGGCGGCGATCGTCGGTCGGCTGGCAACTCCAGGGCGGATTTCGGTGGGGGTGGTTGCAGTCGTGATGCTGGTCTGTACCAGCCCCCTCACGCACGCGGACCGACCTCGAGAGGCGAGAAGACGCCGCCCAGAACGACGCCCAGGGCTGCCCGAGGTCGCGCCAGACACCGCCCCAAACGAAGCCCAGCCTGCAAAACAGGGTTTACCCATTATTTGCTTCCGAGACGCACGATGCTTTCTTCCCCCAGGGTTGCATCGTGTTTCATCACATAAGCTTTGGGCTGAGCATTTCGGGCAGCATGTTGGCCAACACGTTGGGCGGCATTTCGGGGGATGTTCGTTATCAGTCATCGCGCCCCCGCGTTGTAGCAGGCGCATTTGGGGCTGCTGTGGCCAGGTCCTGGTCTTGGGCAGCCCCTGCTTAGGGACTGTGTCGGGGGGCGCCTGATCATCAGGATGCGCACCGTCAGCGGAGCCGCGGGCGGCTCGGGCCAGGGTGAGAAACACCAACAAATTACCAAACATATTCAAAAATGGTGGAAAAATCGTCCCCTGACTATTTCTAGAAGGGTTCTTACTCTGTTGGCTTTAAAGGGGCCGGGCAGTGGAAATCGCCCCGGGCGGTTCCCCCAGTCCCCTGGCAGCCAAGCAAAAGCAACAGCAAAGGTAAAAGCAAACGCGCGGTTCCCCCAGTTGCGCTCCCTGGGTGCCAAGCGAAAGCAAAAGCAAAGGCAAAAGTGGAGGCAAAAGCGAAGGCAAAGCGAAAGCATAGCATAGCATAGCATAGCATAGCAAAGGAGGAGGACGGCGCTTACCGCTCCTACTAACGTTGCCTTCCTAGAGGCTCCAACTCCTAGGTAGGGTCGCACTGGGATAATTATTATTGAATATCCCTCCTGTAGAGGGACACGCCCGACTTAAGACTAGCGCCAAGTAGGTACCCAAGGCCGAGCACCAAGTCAACCTCCCAGGAGTTGCCGCCCGCCCCAGGCGCCCAGCTGGTACAGACTGGGCGGCTCATCGTCCATCAACCACAATGACATCATGAAACACGCTCTTTCGAGGAACAAAAACAACAGAAGCATAGAAAGTGTTGGAGCTCCGCGCGGACTTCTTGGATCTGCGCTGGGGCCTCCTGGCAGCGCCTCCAGCGAAGACTCGAAGAGATCTGCGAAGAGTTTCAACAAAATTGTGTACGCCGTGTTTTGCTCTTCGACTGTTCGACCGTGAGCGACGTTGTGGAAGAAGTATCGGCGGCTGCACACAGACGCGCATCGCAGCTCGCTGCTTCAGGCACGGGCCTCCGGGCCTTCCGACGCCTGCCCCCGAAACCAGCTGCTCGTCCCGAGTGGTTTGTCGATGGTCCTGCCAGGCACAGGTCTCCGAAGCCCCACAAGGGCAGAGCAAATGCCATCTTCATGGTTTCGAGGTGCCAGACGTCAGAGTAGTGACCACGGTACGAGGACGCTGCTGTTGGACAGAGGACGCTGCCATCCACACCCTTATGGGGCAACCTGTGGCCAAGGATTGGTGGATGATTACGCCCACCTGGCCAAGGCTGGGCGCCACAAGCGCAGGAGGGGAAGGGAAGGGGTGATGACGGAGGGAGGAGGGAAGGGAGGGGGGGGATCGAGGATCGAGGTGTTTCAAGCGTCTTGAGAAGGGGAGAGAGACCGTGGAGAGAGAGAGAGAGAGAGAGAGAGAGAGACAAAGAGAGAGAGAGAGAGAGAGACCTTGGAGAGAAACCCGACGAACGGGACCCCGGGCCGCGCCCTCCGCGGAGGAGGCGGGCGCCGGGAGGGGCGGGCGCCGGGAGAGGCGGGCGCCTGCTGGGCGCTGACGGACACCTCGATGAAGCTGGAAGACGCGCCCGGGAGGGTCTTCTTGAACAGCTCCTGGGGAATAACCAATCCGTGTCCCCAATCCGTAGGCGTATGAGAACACCACGCAGTTCGCAGAGCTGCGGCGACCGTTGTGTGGCGGTCCCCACTTATGGTACGCAACACATGCAATTACGTAAATATATAGTGTTATCCCACATACATGTAGACTGTGTACCTGGAGAATAGAAGACACCAGCCCAAAGAAGAACTGAAGTACAACATAATCCAATTGTTGACACATGCGATCCAAATTATAACCATTGAATACGGTTATAAACTATTGTGGGAGGAAGTGGGTGCCTGTGGTTTCTTGTGTCGGTGGTCCAGCGCACGCTGCCTCATGCTTGCCATAGCCAACACCATTTTTGTCCAAGTAGTCGTGGTCCTCCTGGTGAGGTCCTCTGTCGGCCAGCCCAGCCGGCGGGTGAGGTCAGCCGTTGGTACCGCGATACCTTGCCGGAGGTCGGCGTTGGCTGCGCACACCCAGTACATGTGGTCGAGCGTCGGGACGCGCTGCTCACCACAGTGGTCGCAGGTGGTCGAGACCTCCTCGCCTTGGTTGGACTGCAGCAGGGCGTCCGAGACCACGCAGCCGCAGAGGGCGGCGGCGATGTGTGAGGCGAGGATTGGGTTAGCTTTCCATGCTTCCTGTGCCGCGCGCACGGCAGCAGCTGGGAAGGGCACTCCGGCCGCCATGGGGCTCTCCCGCCGGCTCCGGCCCTGTAGGATTGCCCATTCGTGGGATCGGAGTATGAGTCGCAGTTCGTGGAGCTGTCGGTCTGTTCTGTCGGTAAGTCGGAGTTCTCCCGCCGGGCCTCTCCAGAAGCCGTCGTCGCTGCGCTCTGCTCCAAGCGATGCCAAGTGTGCTCGGTAGGCGTGGAGTGGCCCCCGCATGTCGGTCTTGATCGTGATCTTGTCCCAAAGCGCAAGTGCTCCAGGCCCCTGTCGACGTAGTCTGCTGCTCAGAAGTTGTAGTGCTCGCCGGCACAGGTGGCACCGTAGGTCGGTGCTATGCCCTATTACTGCCAGACGAAGTAGTTCGGGAGCTGCCCGGGGCCATTTCCGCAGGGTCACAGCCTTTCGTGCTTGTCGTAGATGGTCCTGGATAGCTTCTTTTGTCGGTGGCGTCACCACTAGTGCCCAGCTCGACACCGGCAGCGCGATGGTGCTCACCGCGGTCGTGCGCAGCCGCATGCTCAGGGGCAGGCACGCAATCCGCTTCATGCGGGCAAGTGCCTCTTCAAGCTTGCCTCGCTCTCTGGTCGTGAGCGTCGTGCGTTGCATCGTGAAGTCGATTCCGAGGCATTTCATATTATTGCTCTGCAGGTGGTAATTGTCGCACTGGTGCGGTAGTATCGTGAAGGACTGCGTCTTGCTGTCGTTGGTGCGCAGCGCGGTGACCGACTCCAGCAGCTCCCACTCCTCCTCGATGCCCCGTAGTTATTCTGCCTCTGTCGTGGCCGCCGTGCGGTCGTCCGCGAAGGTGCAAAAGGTTGCTCGCGGGTGCAGAGCAGCTTGCCGTCGTAGTGGCCCCATGAGCAGGGTGGCCATCCCGAGCATGGCTGCTGGATCCCCTTGTGGCAGACTTGTTTCGACCAGAATTGTCCGTGGTGTTAAGAGCGGGCCGACCTCAACCCACCTCTCCTGCTTGGTCCGGATCGCTTCGATACTGTTGGTGATTCTGGACGGCACTCCGAGTCGCGACCAAACCTCGCAGACGACCCGGGGGGAAGCCCTGTCGAACGCGGAGGCATAATCCCACGACTTGACGTGCAGCTCCGTTTG